>CM072527.1:2563372-2770872 GCA_036898135.1 Oncomelania hupensis
AAATCAACAGAAATAAAGGGTATTCAATATCTGAAAGAATTCTATGAATTTTAGAAAAATTATAATGTAAAAACATCAGGTAAACCCATGGATCCATACACAACGCCAGACGGATTTAACATTTAACTCAAAAGTGTCCGCTGGACCTAAAACAAAAACCATGTAATGTAATGCAGGCGGATTTGACACTGGATTTATAATAAAGTGCCATCACGCGACGCTTAACGATAGAATATTTAACTTTAAAACTCGTTCAAATTCAAACTGAAAGCATTAGATTAAAAACAGTTTGGTTTGTAACCCAAACACACACACAAACACACGCATGCATGCACGCACGCGCGCTTTGATTGTATTGAATTTCGACAGAGTACAAAAACTAATCCTTTACTCGTCTGCCTCTTAAGATATAAACTAGGCTAGTTGAAAGACAAGATACACATTCAACAAGATGAAAGGCAAGATCTAAATTCAACAAGACGGAAAACAAGATATAAAATAAGACAGGATGAAATAAAAGATATTAAATAGACAAGGTGAAAGGCAAGATATAAATGAAACAAGATGCAAGACACGATATAAAATAAGACAAAATGGAAGACTAAGATTCAACACGATGAAAAACACGACATAAAATAGATAAGATAGAAGAAAAGGTATGAAACAGACAACGTGAAAGACAAGATATAAATTGAACAAGATGAAAGTCAAGATATATTTAGATAAGATGAAAGACGAGATATGAAATAGATAAGAAGAACCGCACGACAGTATTGCAGACAATATGAAAGTCAAGAAATATGCAAGGCCAGATGAAAACAACCAAACAAAAACTGCAAGATAAGATGACAAACAAGCTATAACAAGACAAAACCAACCGAGAGAAACAACAACAACAACAACAACAACAACAACAACAACATCGTAGTGACAAAGCGATGAACAAGTCATTCAGTCATGAAGACCCTCCCAATGAACATTGAAGTTTAACGTCGACACCCACCATTGGCGATATGACAGAAGGGGATAACTATCCCAGCAAAGATTGGGGAGGGGGGGGGGGTGGATCTAAATCACCACAGCAATCATACTGCTAAAATGGACAGTGAAAAAAAGACTACAGGGAATAGAACCTAGGTCATCGGTGTGCCAAGCAAACGCTCTTACCACTGAGCTACAACAGTGGTACAAACAACCTACCCACCCAACCGCCCCATCAACCAACTATACAGCAAACCAAACTATTGTCCGCCCCATCAACAAACTATACAGCAAACCAAACTATTGTCCGCCCCATCAACCAACTATACAGCAAACCAAACTATTGTCCGCCCCATCAACCAGCTATACTGCAAACCAAATTATTGTCCGCCCCATCAACCAACTATACAGCAAACCAAACTATTGTCCGCCCCATCAACCAACTATACAGCCAACCAAACTATTGTCCGCCCCATCAACCAACTATACAGCCAACCAAACTATTGTCCGCCCCATCAGCCAACTGTACAGCAAACCAAACTATTGTCCGCCCCATCACCCAACTGTACAGCAAACCAAACTATTGTCCGCCCCATCAACCAACTGTACAGCAAACCAAACTATTGTCCGCCCCATCAGCCAACTGTACAGCAAACCAAACTATTGTCCGCCCCATCAGCCAACTGTACAGCCAACCAAACTATTGTCCGCCCCGTCAACCAACTATACAGCCAACCAAACTATTGTCCGCCCCATCAACCAACTATACAGCCAACCAAACTATTGTCCGCCCCATCAGCCAACTATACGGCAAACCAAACTATTGTCAGCCTCGTCAACCATTTACCAACAAGCAATCAAACGAACAAAGCTAATAGAACGAGCCTTACCGTTAACATGTGGCTCCACACTGGCGTTGCGATCCGCCATTTCGTGCGGTGGTGATATCAATCCGTTGTTGCTCGACGATCAGGTATCCTTAATGATGCTGGTCAATACTGAAAACATCACCCAACAAATCAATGAGAATAATCCATGACTGGTGATAACGTTCATTTGTTGTATAGTGCCATTGATTCCAGATTACAGGAAGTAGGGGGGGGGAGATAGAGAGAGAGAGGGTGGAGAGAGAAGGGGAGGGGGGGGGAAAGAAAAGGGGGGCGCGAAAAGGAAGAAAGATGGAGAGATGAGGGAAGAGAGAGAGAAAGAAGAAGAAATGGGGATATGAGAGAGAGAGAAAGAGAGAGAGAGAGAGAGAGAGAGAGAGAGAGAGAGAGAGAGAGAGAGAGAGAGAGAGAGAGAGAGAGAGCATCAACAAAACGTCCAATAATCATTTAATACTCTCTCTCTCTCTCTCTCTCTCTCTCTCTCTCTCTCTCTCTCTCTCTCTCTCTCTCTCTCTCTCCTGCTCTGAACATCCATATCCTCTTTTCCATCTCCTCATTCTTTCTATAATCTTTTCAAAATGTCCGGTTGGGATCGGTTTCCCTAGAAAGTATCAATTTAATTAAGGTTGATATTGACTGGTCTGGCCTGACAGTGAATAAGCTTCAGCTAGAATGACCAAACCGCCATACTTGCCTACCAAACGGTAAAGACACCACACACCTGTTTGTTTACACAAGCAGGAAGTTGACAGTGCACATGCACCATTCTTTAGGCGTATCAATATTATTCATCATCTGAAAGATACCATTCAGGTTTTCCACAATGTGCACTGTGAGCTCATTTTAACTGAGGAAGCGCTATATAAGAGCCTATTATTATTATTATTATTATTATTATTATTATTATTATTATTATTATTATTATTATTATTATTATTATTATTATTATTATTTTTATTATTATTATTATTGTGCGAATGTATGATGTATACTATCTTCAAGACATTGAAATATAGACATGCTACTAATAATAATATATGCGTGTATTGTATACTGTATTTATAGTAGTAGTAGTAGTAGTAGTAGTAGTAGTAGTAGTAGTAGTAGTAATAGTAGTAGTAATAGTAGTAGTAGTAGTAGTAGTAGTAGTAGTAGTAGCAGTAGTAATAGTAGTAATAGTAGTAGACGATGCGTACAAAGGCTTGCAAGTGTGCGACTCCGGCGGTTTGAGTTAGATCTTGCATCGGCCAGCGCCTTGAGCAGATCTTGAGCTGGAAAAAACGCTATATAAGAACGATTAAATATTGTAAATAAATTTAAATAAATAAATAAAGTAGTAGTAGTAGTAGTAGTAGTAGTAGTAGTAGTAGTAGTAGTAGTAGTAGTAGTAGTAGAATCAGAAGAAGAGAAGCAACACAGCGCTAACCTGATTTCCAGACATCACCCATATATCGCTAGTTTGCATGTACATTGTAAGCTTACACTATTTAGAACGATGGTCACACCTATCACACACATGTTGCCCCCATTCAATATTATTTGGGTTGGGCTGAACTGTTTTCTAGTTTATATGATCACCATCATGTTCATACTGCACGACGCCCAGTGAGTATACCACACTACTAGGGATTAGATGGCTTGTGTGTGTAATGGGTTTGAGCACTATCAGTCTCCAATGCCGAACGCTGTGGGTTCGGTCCTCCCCGCCTGGAACTGAACTGTTCTCAGTTTACCTTGATCTCGATCATGCGTTTGTCTATCTATCTATCTATCTATCTATCTATCTATCTATCTATCTATCTATCTATCTATCTATCTATCTATCTATCTAATCTAATCTAATCTAATCTAATCTAATCTAATCTAATCTAATCTAATCTAATCTAATCTAATCTAATCTAATCTAATCTAATCTAATCTAATCTAATCTAATCTAATCTATCTATCTATCTATCTATCTATCTATCTATCTATCTATCTATCTATCTATCTATCTATCTATCTATCTATCCTAACCTTATCTATCTATCTATCTATCTATCTATCTATCTATCTATCTATCTATCTATCTATCTATCTATCTATCTATCTATCTATCCTAACCTTATCTATCTATCTATCTATCTATCTATCTATCTATCTATCTATCTATCTATCTATCTATCTATCTATCTATCTATCTATCCTAACCTTATCTATCTATCCTAACCTTATCTATCTATCTATCTATCTATCTATCTATCTATCTATCTATCTATCTATCTATCTATCTATCTATCTATCTATCTATCTATCTATCTATCTATCTATCTATCTATCTATCTATCTATCTATCTATCTATCTATCTATCTATCCTAACCTTATCTATCTATCTATCTATCTATCTATCTATCTATCTATCTATCTATCTATCTATCTATCTATCTATCTATCTATCTATCTATCTATCTATCTATCTATCTATCTATCTATCTATCTATCTATCTATCTATCTATCTATCTATCTATCTATCCTAACCTTATCTATCTATCTATCTATCTATCTATCTATCTATCTATCTATCTATCTATCTATCTATCTATCTATCTATCTATCTATCTATCTATCTATCCTAACCTTATCTATCTATCTATCTATCTATCTATCTATCTATCTATCTATCTATCTATCTATCTATCTATCTATCTATCTATCTATCTATCTATCTATCTATCTATCTATCTATCTATCTATCTATCTTTCTTAGTTTTACAATAAAAAGAGAGCAATGGGTGCTTACGTGTTACCCGATAGATCCCAACCTACAACAAGGTTTAGAACAGAGCAACTGTAGTGTACATATGAAGCTCTTCTGCAGCAACACACCAGTATAAATAATTGGTATCTATTATCATAGTCTTGAGATCGATGAATGTCTGTAATTTGAGTTTTTACTGGCAATTATTTGCCCTTTTGTACAGTTCAAATAATTTCAGTACTGTGAAAAGAATAGCAGATATCAATTAATAAAGATGGATTTTAAAAAAAGAATAGAAATGTATGTGATCATCTTGTTAAATTAACAAATCAAATGTTTAAGAAGCAATTCGCTAGAAGAAATAGTATTTTAGCAACGTTTTTGACGTTAAAAAGGCATATCATATAGGAATGGACTTCCCGCTTACTATTGAATTAAAAAATATAGTACATGTTTTAATATATGAAGAATTTTTTAAATCTGACAGATTTATATGTACCAGAATAGGTAAGCTATATTCGGAATTCAAAAAGGTAGATTTAGGATTCCACAAAGATCGATACTTTCTCCAATATTATTAAATATTCTAATACACGATTTACCAAAAGCACTACGAAAGCATACGAACAGCGTGCAATGTTCAGATGATATTGATATTTGGATTAAAACATCGTTAAGAAAATTTACAAACAAAAGAACTATAAATTATATTCACAAATTATATCAAAATGAATTAAATATGCTTTTTAAATATATATGTAAGAACACGGATTAAAATTTTCAGGAGAAAATACTTATTTAATGTTATTTAGTAATGTGAAAATTCAAAATGGTTACAGGTTTAGAATGAAACGGTATTAAATTACAATATAAAAAAAGTATTGAGTTTTAAGGAGTGTATTTGACTTCCAAATTAAACTGGCGAACTCACATTAAGCATTTAATTATAAAAGCAAGAAAACGAATACATCTTTTGACCATTGTAAGTGCGCATTCCTGGGTAAGTAATACAAGACCGTTACTTCATCTCGCTATTTCCCTTGTGAGATCTTCATTAAAATATTGGTCCTGATTTGGCTCGGAAGAGTCCGCTGGACCTCAAGCAATAATCATGTTATTTATTAAAATACGGTCAAGAAGTTAATTTTGCTGCTTCAAAAACTTGTATTAAGAAACTTCAAAGCATAGATTGTAGAGCAGTAAAATTTACCCTTGGTGTTCCAATTAGTACAAATATAATTAAAACTTATAAAGAAGAAGGGATATTATGTTAAGATGAACACAGACAACTGTCATATTCTAAATATATATATATATAATTCAAGGTTTGTCAGTAAACTAAATCAGTATCAAAATGCAATCTATTTTGATTGCAAAGAAAACCCAAAACGACCAGATAAAAGTCCTGATCTTCAACCAACAAAAAAAATTGCGTAAATCAAACAATGACTGAAAGTAACATTGAGATATTAAATATACCAATTTTACCAATAATTCCTCAGATGCCATTTTGAGAACAATTCTGTGCAAATTTTGATGTAGATTATTCTAAAGTTACTAAAGCTGAAAATACTAATGCTCTTTTAAGTGAAGTAAAAGAACACTTAAAACAAAAATATTCTAGTCAACTCAAAATATTTACAGCTGGTTGTTGTTTTATTACATTTAAAGTGCAGAAGGCATGCGCTTATTTGCAGGAAAGGCTAAGAGCAGGATATGACAACACAGTTATCATTATAAAATAATAATACAAGCACATTCATATGCACATACCACTGCATTCAACTAATCTTTCACGCCATGTACACAGTGTCCGCTTTATATAGCTCTTTGTAAATTTAAATATGTGTACACATAGTTACTAATTAATAAAATTTATAAAATTTTCACCACAAAACAAAATCTAATAATCATAACAATTACCGGGCAGACACTAAGAGAAAGAGAGAGACAGAGACAGAAAGAGAAAGAAGAAGAAGAAGAAGAAGAAGAAGAAGAAGAAGAAGAAGAAGAAGAAGAAGAAGAAGAAGAAGAAGAAGAAGAAGAAGAAAGGAATAATGGGAAGTTTAGAAGTGAGAGGTAGAGTGACGGAGTTAGGAGGGGTAGAAAAAAAGAGTCGAAAGAGAGACAGAGAGAGAGGTGAGAGCGAGGAAGAGAGAATGAGAGAGAGAGAGAGAGAGAGAGAGTGTGTGTGTTTGTGTGGGTGTGTGTGGGTGGGTGTGTGTGTGTGTGTGAGTGTGTGCACGAGTACGAGTGCCATGCACTCCGGTCGAATTGTTTTGTTATTTAAAGACAAACAGACAAGCCAATTCACCCAACATAACTTCATACGCAATAAGACATCGCTACTCAAAGCCTTAAGGCTACAGATGGTTCAGTATTGGATTCATTTATAGCGGGTCAGGATTTGTTATGCCAGCTCTAAAAATAGCAAAATTGTATTGTATTGGAAAAGGATTTTCAATATTTACTTGTGAGCTGTATGCAAACCTAATGGCAGTACAATATACTGTTGAATCATATTTAGATATATTTAATACATTTTTTTGTGTACATTCACAATCAGGTCTACAATCTTTACAAAATTGGGACAATAATATTAGATTAGATTTATTATTTGAGATCAGATATTTGATACATAAAATTATTAGTAGGGGGAATTGGTGTTAATTTTTGTTGGGTTTCTTCTCACTCCGGCTTGTACTGGAATGAATATTCAGACAAACTTGCAAAAGGAGGAGCTACAAATGTAAAATCCATAAAAAATTGTAATCTTAAGTTATCTAGTCACGAACTCGTCTCATTAACAGAAAGACATTTTCAAAAATTAGTGAATAAACAAAATATTTGACCATGTTCAAAAATATTGCAAAAGTTTTATATATATATATATAATGCGCTTGGATTCGTGGTTAACAAAATATGTATATAAAACATTTATTCTTTGAGTGTACATCTTTGCTACCATTGTGCACATAAAAGAGTGTAATGCTAAAAAACACTTATAGTAATAAGATATTGTACAATCAAAAAAATAATAGAAACACTACAATAGCAAGTATTATCTTACAAACTGATTAACTTTCTGTTTTTAATTGTATAGATGCGTGGTGTGAGAGTGTCTGTGTGAGTGTGGTCGTCTAAAATCACTGTAAGAAATGAATAAATGTTAAATAAAATTTAATTCAAAAACCTGAACTGAAATGTACAGTTCATCTTTTTGTCTTTCATTGCGTTTGTGTTGTCAATGTGTACATCAGTTTTAGCTTTTTAGTGCGCTGCAGCTTTGACCGAAATGTATTGCTTTTCTATTCACTTGGAAAAAAGTTTTTTTTTAATCGTTCTATCTATCTATCTACCTATCTATCTACCTACCTACCTACCTATCTATTCACTTGGCAAAACATATCTATCTATCTATCTATCTATCTATCTATCTATCTATCTATCTATCTATCTATCTATCTATCTATCTATCTATCTATCTATCTATCTATCTATCTATCTATCTAATCTATCTATCTACTTACCTACCTATCTATTTATCCATCTATCTATCTATCCACATATCTATCTATCAACCCTCCTTACTAACTACCTATCTATTTACATTTCTGATTGTCTGTCTGTCTATCTATCTATCTATCTATCTATCTATCTATCTATCTATCTATCTATCTATCTATCTATCTATCTATCTATCTATCTATCTATCTATCTATCTATCTATCTATCTATCTATCTATCTATCTATCTATCTATCTATCTATCTATCTATCTATCTATCTATCTATCTATCTATCTATCTATCTATCTATCTATCTACCTATCTATTTATGTATTTATTTACCTACCTATCTATCTACCTATCTATTTACCTATTTGCTTGCTTGTCTATCTATCTATCTATCTATCTATCTATCTATCTATCTATCTATCTATCTATCTATCTATCTATCTATCTATCTATCTATCTATCTATCTACCTACCTACCTACCTATCTCTTGTCCTGATCTGGCTCGAAAGAGTCCGCTGGACCTAAAGCAATAATCTTGTATTGTATTGTATTGTATTGTACCTATCTATCTATCTATCTATCTATCTATCTATCTATCTATCTATCTATCTATCTATCTATCTATCTATCTATCTATCTATCTATCTATCTATCTATCTATCTATCTATCTATCCATCAGCTTGTCTGGCCGTTGGGGAGACATGGAGGGATAGGATGCTATTGCAAAGTTTCCGTCATTTTAGTCTCTATCACTACTACACAATTCACATTCACTACACATAGGGCCTTCTAACACAAGATGGGTGCCTGTAGCTAGCGGTAGATAGCACACAAGGTTATGTGCTATTCACTAATAAGGGGTAGAACTGTTGCGCAGTTCGTTAGAGAGCGCGAGCTAATCTCCGATGCCGAAGTGTGTTCGAACCCTGCAACCAACGAAATATTGTTTTCATTGAACTCAAAGGATTCTACCTTCCGAATAGCATATAAATCGGAGTCTTTTTGACCTGATTATCACCTCAACCATTTTATCATAAACATGATCCGTTTTAAACTAGAAAAACCTCACGGCCTCCAAACAGGAGTAAGAACAACTGGAAAAGGCGATTGTAAACACAATACTAAACGTGCCTCAAAACACAATCAGTTCAGCGTTTCCGATACAAGGGACAGATACCCTGCACTCGTATTCATCGGCAACAGCTGCTCTTTTAAGACACATTCAGATTTTCTAGGCAATAACTCTTGCGCATGAGTTAAAATTCTTAATACTGTATTCTTAATTGTTCATACTATTTATTTCTCTCTATCTTTGTTTGTTTGTTTTATTTTGTCGTTCTTATTCTTTTTCTTGTAATCTCTCCAGAGGTTCATAGGAGACGAAAAGAGAGAGGAAATAGGACGCACATCTCCATGCTTTTAACCCAATTTGATCTTTGTCTCTGTCTCTCTGTAAGACTAGGTTTTAAGTTCAGTTCAGTTCAGTGAATAGATTAACGTCCCCGGACACAGTGCGTATAGGGGACAAAAGGTTTTAAAACACAAAACCTTTATTCTATGCAACGTTCCAATGGTCTCTTATCTGTTTGTGCCTCTGTGTGTGTGTGTGTGTGTGTGTGTGAGAGAGAGAGAGAGAGAGAGAGAGAGAGAGAGAGAGAGTGGTGTGCGCGTAGTTGCGCGCGCGATCCTTTTCAGTCGAACACTTATTAGTTTTCTTTGTTTCTTTCCTTTCCATTATGTTATGTACAGGTTAGTCACGATGCTTAGGTGAATTTCAGTGTCCAACTCTCTTCTCTCACCCTCTACCAAACTCCCCTCTCTACTTTTCCCTTCCTCCCCCCAACTACCTCCACTCCCCTCCTCGTCCACTCCTCTCTCTCTCTCAGTCAAACACAATCCTCTCTTTGCCTGCTGACACTCTATGCGGTTTGCTTTAGTCACAATACTATAAGAGAACGGTAATTTTCATTTCTTGGGCAGGTTCTCACGACTCCCTCCCTCTCTCTCCTTTACCCACCTCCCACAATCTCCTCTCCCCTTTCTAATTCTTTCAGTCTAAAACATTGTCTTCTTATGTCTATTTCGGGCAGTTTTAGTCATTTGCATTATTGTAATAACGTATAATTGTGTGTTGGGAAATCGAGTTGACTGGGTCATGGTACGTGAACTGCACCCTATAAAGACTATGATTGAATTATTTTAAAAGCTTTTTTTCCCCCATCAAAACAAGCTAAAATGAATCTTCTTGCTCTGATAGTTTTAAGTAGGTCTCACTGCGAAACAGTTTGCAATAATGAGAGACGGATATGCACCTAAAATAAAACTTAAAGAATCGTAATTTAGACACAAACAAGACAAAAACGACACAAAGCACATTTTTAAAAAACTAAGATCTTCTGTATTGTAATGCTTGCAGTCCTCTGTTCTATAGCATATGGGGACAGTTTGAATTTATAATATCCAATCCTTGAAAATAACCGATCGCGTTCAACAAAAAGAAATTACAGGGCCTAGGGCAGGACTGGTCAGGCATAGATTATGTGGTATAAGAAATTCAGTGAATATGGAGACCGTCAATTTTCTTTATACCTTTGCTTTGACCAATGTTGTACAGACCCAATTGCTTTGTGGAGTTCCCCAGGGTTCATTTTTGGGCCCTACTTTGTTTATACTGTACACATCTCAGCGCAGCTCCATCACTGTAAAATATGATTTGCTCAAAAAGGTGTTTGCTGATGACACAGAAATGTATCGTTCATTCAGTCCAAACAGTGAGTCCAAAGATGAGGCAGTGCAGGCAGCGGAGAACTGTTGCACAGCAAGTGAAAGCCTGGATGAAAGAAAACAAACTAAAACTGAATGACTACAAGACTGAAGTGTTGTTGTTAGGCTCCAAGACCAGTCTTGGCAAGATTACCGTTGATGCCGTCCAGGTCGGTGATGCTAGCATTCCAGTGTCCATCTCAGTCAGAAATTTGGGGCTGCACATAGACAACCAGCTGACCACGTCATGGGTCATGTCAGATCTGTTGTACGTTCGTGTGTTATTTTCACCTGCGTGCTCTAGGAAGGTTCCGCCGACTGATCATAAAAACGCGAATGCAGTTGCAGTTTCCCAGTCCTCTCCAGGCTCGATGCAAACAGCTACCTCTGGGGCATATATACAAATCTGAGCTAAGCAGGTTCCAACGTGTGCAAAATACAGCTGCCAGAATTGTAGCACGCAAACGAAAGACAGACCACATTAGTCCTGTCCTTCGTGGTCTTCATTGGCTTCCAGTAGAAAAGCGCATTGACCACAAGCTCCTTACTATTGTTTACAACTGCATGCATAATGCTGCTCCAGAGTATCCCAAAGAGCTAATTTCTCTCCATGAACCACAACGCAGTCTACGCTTAGCTTCCCAGCGTCGCCCCAGACTCCCAAGTGTGTGGACTGCCAACACAAACAAGAAAATCCTGGGCTACCGGGCATCAGCTCCAATTAAAGCTGTGGAATGACCTCCCTCTCGCTTTGAAGGAATTTCAATCGTCAGTTGGCTTTAAAAAGGCCCTCAAGACATTTTTCATCAAAGCCTCAAATTAAACTAATCTGCCCTCACTGATTCTACCTGTAAATAGTAGTGTACTTTTAAACTTAAAAAAAATCTGATGACCACTCCCTTGTCGCTTTTGAAGCGTAATGAGCATGTACTTTTTCCGTGAATACCTGCGCTATACAAGACAACATCAACATCCTCCTCTTGCAGTCTCTGCCTCTCACTCTCTGTGTAGGCTCTCTTATCATCAGCGGTCGAAATTACACAGGTCGATGTCCTTATCAGCACGATTGCAAAACTGGCCCAGAAAATCCCAAAATACCCAACGAGGAAATTTGGTCCCAATGGAAGGGAAAGTGACAAGTAACCCCTCCCCTCACTCCTTATACCGCCATTCCATTTTCTACTCCACATTTTGCCTCCAATACACAAGAAACTTTATCATTATTCTTATATAGCGCTTTTTCAGCTCTAGAGTTGCTCAGGGCGCTTGCCGATACAGGATTTAACTGAGGCGCCCACTTGCTGCCTTTGGGCGCATAGTCTGGCGCTCAGACGACTGAGCGCAATCCTAGGGGACCGGGGAGGGGGGGGGGAACCCATAACTCAGACTAATAATAGCAATAGTAAGATGGCCAGTGCTCACAGATAATCTAAATTTATGTCCGGACCACCGGGAATCGAACCCGCAACCTTCGTAACACGGCTCGCCGCTCTACCAACTGAGAGCTATCCTGTGTCGGACTTCAAACAAAGCCACATTGAAAACAGAGAGAGAGAGAGAGAGAGAGAGAGAGAGAGAGAGAGAGAGAGAGAGAGAGAGAGAGAGAGAGAGAGAACCACAGAATGTCATACATGACACAGAGATAGACCGAGAAGCGAGGGGCCGGGTAGCTCAGTTGGTAGCGCGTCTTACTAGTAACCGAAAGGTACCTGGTTCGAATCCCGGATTGGCCAATGTGTGACCATATTATTTTCCCCTTACCATCAACTGGTTCGCTGGTGTCAGAATAATGTGACCAGTAGTCGCCTATACGCTTCGGTGTCGTGTGACTATAATCTACAGTTACCGAGAAGCAGAGAGGGTGATAGAGAGTGCAGTAGAGGGAAATAATAATAATGTAGGATTCTATCACGCGCTTTATCTTCAATCGAACTCAAAGCGAGGCGATCTGAAGGAGATGGCTATTACAGAAGTCGGAATAGAAATCAATTTTTTTAGTTTTTGGAAATGTTAAATTGCCTGCATCCAATATCATTATTGAAAGGAGGAAGAGAAACCGGAGCACCCGAAGAAAACCCTCGGTGTCCTGAAAAGTCTCGTACCTAAGTCACGTCAGTTCGTTCCTTGCAGGGTTCGACCCCGCGACCTTCGGCCTAGGAAAACAGCTCACTAGGGAAGCGAGAGAAAGACACAGAGAGAGGAGCAAACAGATACAGGCTAGAAGGCAGACACACAGACAGAGGAGCAGACAGACAGATACAGGCTAGAAGGCAGACACACAGACAGAGGAGCAGACAGATACAGGCTAGAAGGCAGACACACAGACAGAGGAGCAGACAGATACAGGCTAGAAGGCAGACACACAGACAGAGGATCAGACAGACAGATACAGGCTAGAAGGCAGACACACAGACAGAGGATCAGACAGACAGATAAAGGCTAGAAGGCAGACACACGGACAGAGGATCAGACAGACAGATAAAGGCTAGAAGGCAGACACACAGACAGAGGATCAGACAGACAGATAAAGGCTAGAAGGCAGACACACGGACAGAGGATCAGACAGACAGATAAAGGCTAGAAGGCAGACACACGGACAGAGGATCAGACAGACAGATAAAGGCTAGAAGGCAGACACACAGACAGAGGATCAGACAGACAGATAAAAGCTAGAAGGCAGACACACAGACAGAGGAGCAGACAGACAGATAAAGGCTAGAAGGCCGACACACAAACAAAACCCGACACGCGGAACACAAGTAATGACCATTTGCATGTAGTTTTAACAACTGAACAAACCTTTTTGTCGTCGCAGAACACTTGGTAAAGATAACGAACAGGTAAAATCCCAGCTAGGCAAACGTTTGGTGATTGCGGTTGCTGCAGTACATTCAGATGCGTGGGCCTATACAAACCACCACCAACGAAGGTTCGAACATAAAACTCCACAAGGGCCGCGAAGCTGGTTGAACACAGACCAAGAGATGTTAATACATAATTACAGACGAAGAGCTTTCACTAAATAATTCACCCTGGCAACGGACATGTAGCCAGTATACACACATACACACACACACACACACACAAAGAAAAATAAATACCTTTTCGTCAACGTAAAGTCACAAACACAATGAATGAGGTACCCTACTATCAATAGACGCTCTCTCTCTCTCTCTCTCACACAAAGCGTAAGACTAAATTGAGCGGCAAATAGGAAAGGCCTGCCTACAAGCAACAACCGCATCAGGTATTACGGGTAGAATCTAACAGGGGTAGGCCTAATATTGAGGACACCGACGTTTAATGCTGTTTACCCGGAAGAAGCGGTAGAATGGGACACAAGAGAGAGCTACATTGGAGACAGAAAGTTAGTACATTACATTACATTATTATTGCTTTAGGTCCAGCGGACTCTTCCGAGCCAAATCAGGACCGGACAACCCCCGATCCGCATAAAAGATATGCTGAAACAACCCTAGTGGTAAAACCGAAAGCTCTCCACCAGCCAGTCACTTTACAATAAAGACATCCCACGCAGGAGACGGCTGAGGCTTCACCCCAACTTATCGAACCCCCGTTTACAAAAAACAAAATAGAATACAAACATCATTATAAATTATCAACAAAACACATACATATAAAATGCCTACATTGCTAAATAATAACATCATAGGAAGCCCTAGTGACCACCTGGCAGGAAGCGTCCAATATTCCCAAGCTGAGCCAACAGACCTCATACACAAACAAGGAGTCTTGTCCCGGAAGAGTTTTCAAGAAAATAGGTAGGAGACTGGTCTAGCGAAGAAGACGATAGTATAGCAGATTGATAGAAAACAGCAGGAATGAGAAAGAGCAAATGAGAAAGACAGCGACAGTGGGAATTTAAAGCACTAAATTTCCAGAAAGTGGGGATACTATTTATACTGAAACCCCCGGCACCCCAACGGGGGTACAGAAAGTTAGTGTACAACACACGTGATAGAGATGTGTGGCCTAAAGAGAAGGGACTGGAGTGTATTGATAACATGTTGGATGAAATCCTTTTAGACGCTGTCCTCCGTGGAAAGAGGGGATGATAGGAAAGATTTATCTCCCATTCTTTGCTGCCAGTGGTTTGCATTTGTGGATTAAAGCGCTACATTACCTGGCCTAGCATACCCCAAACACGTCAAAAGGGAGTGTTAAACTCGTTCGATGTTGGTGTTTTTCTAACAGTAGTTGATTCAGCCCCGATGCTTGAAATCCTGATAGGTGTAACTCAGATTCGTTTATCCACGCAACCCGTCCAATCATCAACAAGTCAGGAGTCGTCGTATGAAGTTTTCCACTTTTATTCAGCACACATCAACAACTGCATACAATCGCTCAATCGCTTTTCCACTCTCAACTTTTTACTTTCCAACTCACTATCAACAACACTATCAACAACTATCAACACACTATCTACCACAACTTTTTTTGAAACAGTTCTACCACAACTTTTTTTTTAAACAGTGCGGCACTTATATAGTCTCTTCATACTCCAGAACAATTTAGAACACGGCGGAATGACGCACTACAACCAATCAAATAAAACTTCGTCATCACTGACTTACGTCATACAACATTCTTTCTGTCCAAGAATGTTCTCAAATATCCCGAAACTTCTATCGATAGTAAACAAGCAGATCTAGAGAATTCTCCAATAATATCAACTAACGAAAATTATCAACGTTATACAAAGCTTCTTCTAACAACAATGCAAACTCAAATCAAAGGTAAATACACTCTATTATTGCATGCTTTGCAAAATAAAACGAACAGGTCTATCGCGCGCGCTTCACACATAATATCGTGCGCATTTCACACGCACCATCATGCGCGTTTCAACGTAACAGGGAGTTTACCGTAAAAATCGCAAAGACCATCCTGCAAGGCACAGTGCAAGGAGGTAGAAGAAGAGGGAGACCGAAAAAGAGGTGGGAGGACAACATTCGAGAATGGACTGGTTTGACACTGAGCGAAACAATCAGGGTTGATGAGGACAGGGAAAGATGGAGTACGCTGGTGAAACGACCATCTGTGGTGCCCCCTACGACCTCCGAGTTATGGGATAGGATAGGATAGGACCGTAAAAATGTCTCCGTCGTTCTTTCTCTGTCGAGGTTGGACTACACCCGACGTGTCGCATACATAATAATAATAATAATAATAATAATAATAATAATAATAATAATAGCCCGATGCGTCGTATTCATAATAATACATACATTGTTACACTCTGTTTGATGTTGGTGTTTTCTATCAGTATCTGATTCAGCCCCGATGCTTGAATTCCTGATAGTTGTGTAACTCAGATTCGTTTATTCACGCAACCCGTCCAAACAGCATACAAGTCACAAAGTCGACGTATGAAGTTTTCCACTTTTATTCAGCACACATCAACAACTGCACACAATTCTCAATTCAACTCAACAACTTTCACAGCAACTTTCCAAATCACTATCAACAACTTTACTATCTCTCAACAGCAACTCGGCACATGATTAAATAACCTCTCTCTCTTCTCGAACAATTTGGTACACGGTAGAAATGACGCACTGCCACCAATCGAACTAAAGATCGTCATCACTGGCTTACGTCATACACATTTCCTCTACTTCCGGGAACATTCACGACCTTCGATATCCATCGGGAAATTTCTATCGACAGTAATAAACATGCAGATCCCGAAAATTCTACAACAGTATCGACTAACGAAAATTATCAACGTTATACAAAGCCTCTCCTAACAACAATGCAAACTCAAATCAAAGGTAAATAAACTCCATTATTGAATACTTTGCAAAACGAAACGATTAGATCTATCGTGCGCATTTCCGACATACTTTCGTTCGCGTTTCAACGTAACATACATACATACATACTTCTACGATCACGCGCTTTTTTCTTCATCGGACTCGAAGCGCGGTGACCTGAAGACATTGCTATAACAGAAGGCGGAAAATAAAACAATATCTACTTCTTTTTTCTTTTAATTTAGATTGACTGCATCCAATACCACTATTGAAGTGAGGGAGGAAACCGGAGTACCTGCAGAAAACCCTCGGAATTCTGACAAGTCTCGTAAGCTTACCTACTAAGTCAAGTCAGTTCGTCCCATGTGGGGTTCTCAGTACTCTCTCAGTACTTTTATAAAGAGCTGTCGATCCAGTAAAGATATGCGAACGTGTAGCCCTCGGAGAGTCTCAAGCTACTCAGTGTGTCGTCTTTCATTATTGCCCGTTCCTTTGAAAACAGCAATTTTGTTCCCACCCTAAACTTTGTCTTTGTTTCTGTTTTCTACAGTCATGCAGTATTCATCAACGGCAACCTATGACGTCATTCAGTCATTTCAACACACTCCAACAACAACACCCGGCTTACTTTCTCAGCTGTCTACATGCTGAATATAGATGGATTAATAATAATAATAATAATAATAATAATAATAATAATAATAATAATAATAATAATAATAATGGATGCTATACGCGCCTTATTAAAAAAATCAGACAAGCGCGGCGATCTGTAACCAACATACACACTCACATGTTACAGACATTCCTACATACAAACAAACACACATTCATCACTCAAACACGTAGTGTAAAGGCAAGTCGCTACTAGAAAACGGAAAGAAAATCGAACTTTTATTAGTGAAAGTTTAGATTGCATCTAATACCATTATTGAATGGAATATAGATGGGTCACAGGTGCTTGTAATTGTATCTGGACACGCGAGTGCCTATGCCTGTGACGCGTCTCCCTAGTTTGGTGATCTACGTATTACAGCATAGATAACCAAAGGGAGACGCGTCACAGGCATAGGTGCTTGCGTGGAGAGAGAGAGAGAGAGAGAGAGAGAGAGAGAGTCTTCCACCTCCATCCTGTGTTCTCTATCACTCTTTTTTCACCCCCCCCCACCCCCCTTCTCTCTCTCTCTCTCTCTCCTCTCTCTCTCTCTCTCTCTCTCTCTCTCTCTCTCTCTCTCTCTCTCTCCAGCGCAACCATCTCTCTCTTTTCACAACCTTCCACCCCCTCTCTCTTCCTCACTCCAACTCAGGGTGTATATTTAGTGACCTTGATGTCACACACATGGGGTACGATCACACCCGACTAACACCAGCAAACGTGAGCATGACATGCAGGGATCGGGTAGTCACGATTTCAGGCGACCACAAAAGCAGTCCTCACGAGTAATTATGCGTCATTATAAATCTTCCCACTGTCCTTGAGGGGGAAGGTTAGGAGGGTGGGGGTGATCATTGCACGATTCGTGGAAGGTTGGTGGAGGTTAAAATGAGAAGAAAAAAAAAAGCGAGTAAAAAAGAAATCATTAATACACTGAACGGGTCAGAAGCATATTAATTTATGAATTCAGATGGTTGCACGAGTCTCTCTTGAGAAATCCTACTTTATTAAATTGATTATCTTAACATATAACATAGCAAACAAGATAACCAATAAATAAAATAAATGCTTCAAAGTCAAACCACCACCACCACCATCATCATCATCGTCGTCGTCTTGCAAGTACCTTGACCTGAGCATCGCAGACAAGTTAGAACTCCAAGAGCCTACTCCTAAGCCTCAGCAGTTCAGTTCAGTTCAGTGGGTAGATTACCGTTCCCGGACACAATAGCGTATAGGGGACTTCTGGGCCTCAGCAGTGGAATCGTGGGGCATTTAATGGTGTTGGGCGCCTCTAGCGGATCCTCGACAGCACAGCGGTAGATGGCACACAGCACTTCCAATGGTAGACCCGTTTCTTGAGGCTCTTTTACATTCAAAGTGTTATCACGTTGATGTTCACAACTGTTGGTAGGCTTTTTTTTTTTTTAAAATCAGTTTATAGTCCCCTCTTCCCGATAAGGATTTTCAGAGAGGAGACTTCATGATTTGGTAGGCTATTACAGAATACAGTATTTATTCCACCACGTGACATAACACAAGGAATTTACTCCGATGTCGGTACACACACCCACACCACAGGCACTCAATCCATTCATCATGCCTTTAATAAATGCGCACCACACCACTATAAAATATGAATATATGGAACTATAGCTACACGATGACAGATAAATTAGTTAGTTAATCTTTTTTTTTAATAGGGTCCAGCGAACTGCAAGGAGCCGAATCAGGACCACAACTTGGTTGAAACTCACACCCGATCCGTATGGTAACACTGAAGGCACTCCATCAGCGGGTCACTTTACAATAAAAGCATCTAATGCAGGGCACGCTGAGGCTATACTCTAATTTATGGAACCCCCTTTTACAAAAACAAAATATATCATTGTAAAATATTATCAACACACACACACACACACACACACACATATATATATATATATATATATATATATATATATATATATATATATATATATATATATATATATATATATATATATATATATATATATATATATATATATAATACCTACATTTCTAAATAATAATACCATAGAAAGCCCTACTGACCATTGGGCAGAAAACGTCCAATATCCCCAAGCTGAACCAACAGACCCCATAAACAAACGAGGGGTTTTGAAAGAGTTTTCAAGGAAAAAAGGTAAGCGACTGGTCTAGCGAAGAAAATAGATGATATATTAAATTGTTAGAACAGATTAGGAACGAGAAAGAACAAATGAGAATGACATAAACAGTGGTAAACAACGTAAGTCAAAGATAATTAGTATTCTACGTCAAAGCTAGGATCTGTATTGGCTACAGCACAATAATTGTTATCGGAGATAGTGTAAAAAAATATACAGTTTTAGACATTTTGCATGTTGTCATTCAAAACAAAACAAAGATTGGAGATACGAGTCAAGTTTACTTATACAATAAATAACAGTACGAAAATTAATTTCTTTTTCCGCCTTCAATAATAGCAATTTCTTCAGATCGTCGCGCTTCGAGTTCGACTGAAGAAAAATGCGAGTGGTGACATCCTGTATTAATTAACTGATTAGTTAATACACAAATAAATAAAAATACAGCCTCCTTAAAAAATATTAATTAATTGATCAGTGAATAATTAACTAAATAATACTACAGGACGCTCCTTTTATTCGATCTTGAATACTAGTATGACTCCAAGGTAAGCAAAACCGAATGGCACGTCATGTCAAGTTCTGTTTTCACATCTTGCTATGGGCTAGTAAGCTTACTAACATACTATGCCTGTTTCTATTACATGAACTGCAAACCACATGTACCCCTAACTTGATCCGTATGACCTTTTCGTATTCCCAGACTTAACGTAAGAATATTTTGATTTAGTAAGGAAACAATACTAGCCAACTGTCGGTATCTATCGGTCGGTCTGTTGCATGCCAGCATATCTCAAGAACAACTGAAAAGATTTTGTTCAAACTTCATAGGAATATTACTAGCCGGCCGCCTCTCGTGCAATCGCATTTAAATGCTCTATTTGAACGGAAAAGGTCGCTGGGTGTCAATTCTTTGTACTTCAATATTTGGTTCTATAAATGGCTGAACATATTTTGAGGAGTTATGGGTATATAGGCCTACAGGCGGCTTACTTCAGTTAGCGGCCCATCTTTCTGCGGCATGCGGTTGGTTGATCCATATAATTTATACAGAAAGACTGTATCTATGGTTGGTCTGACCACGGAATTAATTCCGTGGTCTGACTGTTGGACTACCTCAGCTCAGCTTTGGGTGGCATTGCATTTGCTATTTTTGCAACGGTCAAAGTCGCTGGAATCAGCCATGTTTGAAACAAAGTTTGCACTGTTAAAATATGTTCACCCATTCTTTTAATCACATATTGGGATGAACCGATTTGCATCCTAATATTTAGCTGGCCAATAGTTCACAAAAGTATCCATCATTTTGTGTGTGTGTGTGTGTGTGTGTGTGTGTGTGTGTGTGGCTAAGTAGAAACGCCGTTATTCTGACATACACTTGAACCTCTACGTACTTTCTTTTGACGGACCCCGTTATTTTGACGTCAAAACAGTGTTCCGCTAGGGTTAGGGCAGTGTTAGGCTAAGGGTTAGGGTTAGCTTAAAAAAATTGACACATTTGTGAAAATGTCAAAGTAACGTATGTTGAGTTTCATGAAAGTCATCACAACGGCGTTTCTACACGGTTGTGTGTGTGTGTGTGTGTGTGTGTGTACGTGTATAACCGCATAAATGGGGATTTTTTTTCATATAAACTTGGTAGCAAATGGCGTAGTTGAAAAAAATGGAGAGGCAAAAATATTCCTCATTCTTTTCTTTTTAATCATATTTTCCACTCGAAAACAATAGAGAACAGTAGAGTACCGTAAGTATCGAGAAATCGCATCTCCCCATTTAAAAAAACAAATTGGAAGATACAATTTCTCGATAAATGGGGAGATGCGATTTCTCCATATTTAGGGTTGTTCTATACTGTTTTCAAATGCAAAATATGATTACAAAGAAAAAAAAGAGGAAGATTTTTGCTTCTCCATTTTTTTCAAATAATGGGATGGACAAGTGTGTAAATTATGCACACCTGTGTAATAACAAAATCAATTTTGCAGGGCAGATTACCTATCAATCCTGTATGTCATTCATAAATATATTTAATTTTATCAAATAAGTTAGTTATTCAGTGCTTACAGGGCTAGGGTCCAGCCGACCGCAAAGATCCGAATCAGGACCACAACTTGGTTGAAAGAGGACTCACCCCTGATCCGTATAAAAGATCTGCTGAAACCATATATATCTATGGCTGAAACAACCATAATGGTAACACTGAAGGCACTCCACCAGCCGTCACTTTACAACATCCCACGCAGGGGACGCTGAAGCTATACTCTATCGAACCCCCGTTTACAAAAACAAAATAGAATACAATCATTATAAAATATCAACAAAACACATACATATAAAATGCCTACATTGCCAAATAATAATATCATAGGAAGCCCCAGTAACCACCTGGCAGAAAGCGTCCAATATTCCCAAGCTGATCCAACAATCCTCACATACAAATGGGGAGTTTTGTCCCGGAAGAGTTTTCAAGAAAAAAGGTAGGTGACTGGTCTAGCGAAGTTAGTTAATTAGTTAGTTATTCATTGCTTACAAGGTCCAGCGGACTGCAAAGAGCCGAATCAGGACCACAAAATCAAGACCACAACTTCGCTGAAAGAGGACTCACCTGGGCTGATCCGCATAAAAGATCTGCTGAAACAACCCTAGTGGTAACACTGAAGGCACTCCACCAGCCACTTTACAATAAAGACATCCCATGCAGGGGACGCTGAGGCTATACTCTAATTTATCGAACCCTCATTTACAAAAACAAAATAGAATATAAACATTATAAAATATTAACAAAACACATACATATAAAATGCCTACATTGCTAAATAATAACATCATAGGAAGCCCCAGTGACCACCTGGCAGAAAGCGTCCAATATTCACAAGCTGATCCAACAGACCTCAAACACAAATGAGAAGTTTTGTCCCAGAAGAGTTTTCAAGAAAAAAGGTAGGTGTCTGGCCTAGCGAAGAAGATAGTACAGTAGATTACATTACATGGTTATTGCTTTAGGTCCAGCGGACTCTTCCAAGCCAAATCAGGACCAGTATAGTAGATTGATTGAACAGAGTAGGAATGAGAAAGAACAAAGGAGAAAGACAGCGACAGTGTGAATTTAAAGCACTGAATTTCCAGAAAGTTGGGTACTAGCGAAGAAGATAGTAGATTAATAAAACAGATCAGGAATGAGAAAGAACAAAGGAGAAAAGACAGCGACAGTGGGAATTTAAAGCACTAAATTTCCAGACAGTGTGGATACTATTATGCAGAAATCCCCGGCACCCCTACGGGGATAATTCTATCAAATGCAACATTTGATTTGTAAATATCACTGAGAAAAAGACCACTCTCCAATTGTACCCCGCTTTGGTAAAATTCCCGTATGTGTTTTTGTGTGCGTGTATGTGTGTTTGCAAACAAAACAGAACAGAGCACAATTTGTGTTCTCAAGATTCTATATTATTTTTTATATTTATAATTATACGTGGGCGTTTCATTGTATCTGAGAATACATTTGAAGGCATTGCCGTCTTGATAACCCGTTGCTCTTTCAAGTTTTCCGTCGATTCTTGTACCCGGCCGTGGTGCCACTAACGTAACCTGACCGAATTCAGCACCAAAGTGGCAAGAGAAATCAGAGCACTGTCTGACCTTTGACTTTAAAACTTTGCCCTTGTCCTTATTTCAGCATGGCTTCAGCAGTAGCAATTATAATTATAACGAAAACAAACAAGAGATAAAAATTACTAAAGAATGCAAAAAGAAAAGCGGAAAGGAAAGACAGCAAGAATAAAACAGCAACAGCAGAAAAAAAGATAATAGTAAAACAATTTGAGAATTTTTTTTTATTTCACTACAAAGAGTCACAAAATAATAAGCGCATATATTTCCACTGACAAAAAACAATTAGGCAATACACAATTTTTTTTCTGCACCAAGGAATATATAGGGGTTAGTTAGTTATTAATTGCTTACAGGGTCCAGCGGACTGCAAAGAGCCGAATCAGGACCACAAAATCAAGACCATAACTTCACTGAAAGAGGACTCGCCCCTGATCGCATTAAAGATCTACCGAAACAACCCCAGTGGTAACACTGAAGGCACTCCACCATCCGGTCACTTTACAATAAAGACATCCCACGCAGGGGACGCTTAGGCTATACTCTAATTTATCGAACCCCCGTTTACAAAAACCAAATAGAATATAAACATCATCATAAAATATCAACAAAACACATACATATAAAATGCCTACATTGCCAAATAATAACATCATAGGAAGCCCCAGTGACCATTTGGCAGAAAGCGTTCAATATTCACAAGCTGATCCAACAATTCTCACATACAAATGAGGAGTTTTGTCCCGGAAGAGTTTTCAAGAAAAAAGGTAGGTGAATGGTCTAGCAAAGAAGATAGTATAGTAGACTGATAGAACAGAGTAGGAATGAAAAAGAACAAAGGAGAAAGTGGGAATTTGAAGCACTAAATTTCCAGAAAGTGGGGATACTATTTATACTGAAACTCCCGGCACCCCCACAGGTGAAGTAGATTGATAGAACAGATTAGGAACGAGAAATAACAAATGAGAATGACAAACAGTGGGAATATAAAGCGCTAAATTTCCACAAGTGGAGAAACTATTTATACAGAAAACCCCCGGCACCCCAACGGTGATGAGTGGGAAAGTTGTGAAAAGAAAGTAGTATTGAATAATAGAATTAAGACATGGAAGGTCGGTGGAAGAGAGCAGAGGATGGGAAGGGTGATGGAGGCAGAAGATGAACAAATTAATAATGGGTTGTTCATTGCACTTTTGATAAAGACAATGAATTTCACAACTTCCTGAATTGCAAACATAACCAAGAACAGTGGTAAATCTAAATTTGTCATTATACTATCCTATCCTATCCCGTAACTCGGAGGTCGTAGGGGCACCACAGATGATCGTTTAACCAGCGTACTCCATCTTTCCCTGTCCTCATCAACCCTGATGGTTTCGCTCAGTGTCAAACCAGTCCATTCTCGAATGTTGTCCACCCATCTATTTTTCGGTCTCCCTCTTCTTCTACCTCCTTGCACTGTGCCTTGCAAACTGGTCTTTGCAAGACCTGATGATCTGGTGCCGTGGCCATACCACCGGAGTTTCAGTTTTTTCACCACTGTGAGCAGGTCATCGTTTTGTCCAATGGCTTTGTGATGGTCTGTCTGACTTCGTCGTTGGTGATGTGCTGGGTATAGGAAATGCCCAGAAGTCTTCTGTAGAACCTCAGCTCCATGATTTGTATTCTTCGTTGTAGATCTGCTGTGAGGGTCCATGTTTCGCAAGCGTATAGGAAGATGGAGATGACAAGGGAGCGCAGCAGTCTTACCTTGGAATGTAGACTGATGGTCCTGTCATTCCAAATTGGCTTCAGCCTCGCCAGGGCAGCAGTTGTTTGTGCGATCCTGGAGAGGACTTCCTGTCGGGAACTATTGTCTGATACAATGGCTCCTAGATATTTGAAGCTATGCACTGTGTTGAGGGATTGGCCTTGGACTTTGATGCCGTGTTGATGCCATTGGTATTGTTGGTCATCATTTTGGTCTTCTCTGCACTTATTTCCATTCCATAGGCTCTGGAGGTGGTGTCCAGCCTCTGTACCAGCTGTTCAAGTTCTTGTTCTTCTCCAGCCAATCCATCAATGTCATCCGCAAAACGAATTATACTATCAAGCCTTGAAATACAAAGATTTGCTGTTTGTATCTTCAAAAAACAAATTTATGATGCAACACTAGCAAAGAAAATAATTGTAGCAATATTCATGACATTGCCAGACAAAAATTACTAGAATGCCTGTATAGTGACACAAAACTGACAACTGGTAAGCACGGCTACATTCACCATATTTAAAGTATAACAACACAGTCTGCTGTTTTTTTTATTCAGGTAATACTTCACAGAAAATATTTATAGCAATACTTTTTGACATTGCTAGATAATACTTAGTAGCACAACTATGCTGACACCATATTGAAATTTGGTTAAGTATGAATATACTCAACATATTTAAAGAACAGTTTACACTAATTATTATTGGGTGATATTTCAAAAGCATTTGATTACAAGATTACACGTAGGAGTTTGAAAAAGAAATAATGAAAAGCAACATAATTTGTAATGGTTATGTAACATGAAATTTCATAAATTCCTCCAAAAATAAACCAGCACTCAAATATAAAATTAGCACAATAGTTCATGAGTCCATATTTAATTTGCATAAATTTCATGTTACATAAAATTATTAAAACTACAAAAATTCCTTTACAACACTTTTAAAATATGTAAAAATAAAGAAGTTCATTATTTAAATGTTGCCAAAAAAACTCATTAGTAATACGGTTCTAAACAAAATAAGCAATAAGCATAACTATGTTACATGTGACATTCCCAAACAAATAAAGTAAAACATTTTTACCAATTTTGATTGCAATCAAAAACTGTACCGTATAAACAAATATCAGGTATGAATACTGCTGTTAAGCTAAATGTACCACACTACAGTCAAAGATACTTTGAATATAACAGAAAATGTCTATGTAGGTAGTTATTAAGCATACAATTACAAATATAAGAATTCAGAATTTCTGTTTGAGGCAAAGCTATAAACTTCGCTTATAAATCTTAAATCTTTCCAGAACAAATAACCAAATCAATCACTAAGAAATTTTTGTTTCGTTTTATTTAATTATTAATTTAAAAATAATTAATTAATTAGTTAATTATTTTAAAATTAAAACTGCATTTCTGCAACAAATAGCTAAATCAACAAAACTTGGATTCTCAAAAATAAAAAAAATTATTAAACATTTTAATACTGGTGGTTAAAACGTAATGAATCACCAGAATACAATTTTTTAAACCAATTCTCATTTCTGAAGTCAATTAGCTTTTGAATTTTCTTTTATATATCTTGTATTAATACATTAAAAAAAAACTATCCTTACATAATTATGCCAAGCAGTTTTGAACATTATTTTACCAATACAGTGATTTAATTTGTGACGTCATAATATAAAATGACCAAATGTGATGACAATGGAAAAGCCACAATGTTTTCCACAAATGCAGATAATTATATTTTACAAGTACAAATTATGGACATTAGCAAAGCATGTATATAGTTACAACGAAAACATGTTAGAAAGGCAAATGTGATAATTATGATTATGATTCATATACTGAGGTATGAGAATAAATAATATATACATATGAGGCACATACATGCATATGTTGAAAGTACAGCCTGTGACAAAATTCACTTTGAAATATATTCAGAGGTAAAAAATCTGACATATAGTAAAGTTTACAACAACAAAAATGCTATAAAAAGTTTGTGAAAAAATGTTAACAAAGAGTTTGATATTTTTTTGTTATTTATTTATTTTGTTAAATAAAGTGTTAGAAGAAAAAATATGTAGAGTTAAAAAATTAATACATGTACAGAGTTTGGTATGTTTTGTTATTGTAAAAAATAAAAGAAACATTTATTGTAAGAAATACTAACATAGCAACAAGTAAAATACGTGTAATAAGAGGGGATGGAGAATGTAGGAAAATATCTTGCTATGGAAACATTTTTGAGAAAGAATAATACCATTAATTAAAAGGTTACAATTTCTTTATTTTAAAAATAAACAAAATATTTATTTGAAGAAATGCTAAATGGGATAATATATGCAGTAATGAGGAGGTTAGGGAACTTGAAAATGATGAACCACAATTAAGGCAACTGATTCATCCATAATGATCAACATGATTGACTGTGGGCGTATACGGCAAGACAAGATTCTCAAAAAAATCTTAATTTGGAGCAGTGGAATAATTTCAATATTAATGTTACTTAAACAAGTCTAATAATTAATCACTATTGTGATTTCTTTATTTTGTTATTTCATGAATGATCTTGTTATAACCGCCAATTTAGTTTTAATTCATGTAAAAATTGTGTGATATTAATCCTGTCCTATCCTGTCCTGTAACCCGGAGGTCGTAGGGGCACCACAGATGATCGTTTAACCAGCATACTCCATCTTTCTCTGTCCTCAGCAGCCCTGATGGTTTCGCTCAGTGTCAAACCACTCCATTCTCGAATGTTGTCCTCACACCTCTTTTTCGGTCTCCCTCTTCTTCTACCTCCTTGCACTGTGCCTTGCAGAATGGTCTATGCAAGGCCTGATGATTTGGTGACATGGCCATACCATCGGAGTTTCCGTTTCTTCACCACTGTGAGCAGGTCATCATGTTGTCCAATGGCTTGTGTGATGGTCTGTCGGCCTTCGTCATTGGTGATGTGTTGTGTATAGGAAATGACCAGAAGTCTTCTGTAGCACCTCATCTCCATGCTTTGTATTCTTCGTTGGAGATCTGCTGTGAGGGTCCATGCTTCGCAAGCATATAGGAAGATGGAGATGACAAGGGAGCGTAGCAGTTTTACTTCGTGATATTAATAATAATAATAAATGAATAAATGAAAAAAATAGTTCTAATTCATGTAAAAATTGTGTGATAATAATTAATAATTATTAATAATAATAAATGAATAAATGAAGAAAAATAGCATTGGTTATTATTTTAAATTAACCAAAATTAATTGAGCAATTTGTGTGTGCAGCTGCCACAAAAACAAAACTGCAAAATGGCAGGTACTTATTTACGAGGTGATTTACAAGGGTATAAAATTCAATAGAAAATTTTACACAGGTCCAAAGCAACACAGCTTGGCAAAATATCTTGGTATGAATGGAACAGAGAACTAAACCCACAACATTTTCAGGAATACAAAATAGTATGATGTAGTCTACTGTTGTAAATTTAACATCACAACATGATAATAGTCTTATATTGAACATAGTAAAATTATATTGAAGTTCAGCTTCCCGCAACATCATGATAGCATAGATATAATAGTATTATGCAGTAGTAGTATATATATCCTTTTTTTTTTTTTTTTTAAATAGATCTCTAGATTTCCACAGCAAACTTCTAATGGGAAAACATGTTGAAGAAAAATCATGCATTAAATTAATCTGTGCAAGAAACAGATTGGTGGTTGTTGTTTCAAATTGTATTCATCAGCTTAAAGACGTTGTACTGATAGATAGATCGAAAAATTGTGATTTTTAATTAGATTAATCCCCCCCCCCCCTTTTTTTTATGTTTCAAACGTTTATATTGTAACTCTTAGACCAATAAATTATTCTGGTCTTATATGAACGTCATACAAGATTGGTGGGAAAAGCATAACATGTCTGTCAGTCAACAACGGAAAGGCACTAATCTGTTATGTACCCAATGACAAGGAAAAACTTAACATTTCTTCTCTTATAAATTAAGTCTAAATTAGCTTTTCTTCCTCCTTGTACTTGCTGTCAATGTTCCCTTAGGCCAGAGAACAAATATGTGTCCACAACTACTCTACTCTAAGACTATTACTACTGCTGCTATGTCTACTACTTGCACAGAGTATTCCTTAAAACATTTAGGGATGAATGTAGGCGCCAGTGGTAAAAAAATTGTTGGGGGGTTCCTAGTAAAAAGATCCAAGATCATGATGAAGTCATATATTATTGTTGCTCTCTATCTTCTCCTTAGCAATATTTTGTATTGAACAACAGGATCATGGACAAAATGAATGCTAAAATATTGGAGCTTATTCAGGTCTTTCCAGATGAATTTATACTTTCTATTCCCTCTTCGTTCATTTGGCCTTAAGTTCATTGTGCATTATTAGTGGTTTTATAGCAAAATTTGCTATTTCTTGTGTGTTTGTGTGTCATGGGGCTGGGTATGTCAGTTGATAGACCGGCTTACTAGTAACCGAAAGGTAGCTGGTTCGGATCTTGGACTGGCCAACATGTGACCATATTTTCCCTTTACCATCAACTGGTTAGATGATGTCAGAATAATGTGACCGGCAGTCACATATATACTCTGGTGCCGTGCGAATATAATCTACAATTAACCAGTGTGTGTGTGTGTGAGTGCATGCTTTGTCCTTGTTGCTGCGAATTTTGCCATCTAGTTGTCATTCTTTATTAATGTAACTTTGCCTCTGCACAATGATGTTATTTTGATTTAATAACACTGTACAAAAGCATTTACATTCTGATCTGGAATTCTGATGTGAATGAATGGATCTGCATCAACGGTGAACTATTGTTATTCCATATACAATTTGACAAATACAGAAATTGGCAGAATGTATGTTCCTAAAATCTGCAATAGACATGCTTAGGTAAGACACCTTTCAAATATTCCATTCAAGGCAACACAAATTTCTACAACGTTATTCATGGACTTTCTTACTCTTATACTTGATTGTGTGTATGTTAGTATTTTTTAATGTCTAGCAATTTTTAGTTGGTGGTTATTCTTTGTTTTCATGAGAGGCAAACAATGACCTGATGTGTTTGCACTTGGCAAAAAAAAAAAAAAAGTTTTCCTGCAGTTTCTGTCCATCGGGAGTTTTACTCAGTCGGAGTTTGAGCCTTGACTTGATCCACCTCGTCCAAGCTTTCTCCTTTACTTCCTGCTGGCACCAACTCTTCCTTCTGTTCACCCTCACCTTGTCCTTTAGGTTCTCCTCCTCCTCTCTCTGCTGCTACTGCTTGGGGGGACTGCGCAGTCTCTGGGGTGGTTGCTGCAGAGGCAACCAGATGTTCTTTCTCAGCACCTCTGGCCTCCAAGGCCTTGTATTCGTCTTCTGTCAGTGTGTAGCCATCCATCTCATCCTGGCTTACCCCTGAAGTGGCAACAAGGTGGTAGCAATTTCATAGTAATAATTTAACACAGAAATATCATCACTGATAAGACTTTGCAGTACCTGCAGCATTTAGATTAGATAAAATGTGCGGATATGATTTAAAAAAATAATTAGTTACTTTAATTTAAAAAATTATATTTTTAAAAAAAAAGTCTAGTTCTTACAGGATTTTGTCAGCAATCTCATCATTTGGAAAAAATAATGTATTTTGTTTTGCTGAATTGAAGAAAGACTACTATGAAAAGGGTTTAAGCTAATGAAGATAGATACATAATGTTTATAAGATGAGTTAATGAAAAATGTGTTACTGTTTTAATATAAAATTTAAAAAAAAAAAATAGAAATGAAATTTATGCCATTACAGTGAGCATGGTTTAAACATCAGATTAATCTATACTGGTACCCGATACATGGCTGAAACTTCCTTCACTGAAAGTAAACTTTCAGCCACCAGCTGTAAGCTATTTTTAGCCACGCCAGCAGGCCATGCCGTGCGAAACCCATGCACAGCCAGCGTCTCAGATCTGGCTACAAGCAGTTCAGCCAGTGATAAGGGACAGCACAAGGGTTATTTTTAGCCATAGCCTGAAAGTACCGCTTATGAACAGCCATGCGATGCATTTCACTGGTGTCAGTAGTTTTACCAACCAATGCAGAACAGATAAAATCTGGTCAACTTGTGTGGTCCTAGCAGCACCAAATTATCTGTGCCTATTGAAAGACAGTGAATAATATCCAGGCATGCCCCAACAACTTTCGAGTTATGGGATAAGATAGGACAAGTCTTTATTGCAAAAAATTAACTAACTAAATATATATTAATAAACAATTATAAGCCACATGTATCAAGCAAAGCAAAACCCCATCATTAATAGTTAATAATTCTTGCCTCTATGTTTGTGATTATGTATAGTTTCCTTATTACATTACCCCCCTAAAGCAGAATGGTTTAATTACAAAATGAAACTGCAAGCACACCAATGTTTTAATGTAAATTTATTGTTCATGATATCGATTGCATAAAAACATAAATGGTAAAACAAAAAGCAACATCAAAAGCAGAAGAACAGAAATTGTGACCCCAAACTATGACATACTTAAAATCAACAAAAATGACTGCAAATTAAACACAAAATAATCGATCTATCCACTGCAAGCAGTTAGAATATGTTTATAAGAAGAAAAAAAAAAGAAAACATCATACAAACAATAATAAACAATTATTTACTATTTAAAAAATATTAACGTGTTTTGCTTATTAGACAAAATTAACAGCAAAATTACTTTTTGTTTAAAGAACCAAAATGATGGCAAAATATCGCTCACACAATAATAAATCCTTATCAACTATTAAAAACAATTTTTTTACTTACTAAAAACAAAACTAACTGCGAAGTTATTTTTTTGTTGGAAGAACCAAAAACTGATTACAAAATATACCTGGCTCACAGAATCACGTGTATCAACTTAAGTGTGACATACTTATGGTTTACTGTCCACATTAATGGAATGCATAAAGTAATAATAAAAGAACAATTTAGCCATACTGTATGCAACACCAAAAATAAAGGATACAGCGAATTAATTCTGACACTTGGTAAAACAAATAGTCAAGTGACAAAGAACTGGTATATTTCAACGATAAAAGACATGCAATGTGTATACAGAAATATAAAAACAAAAAATTTAATATGGTAATTAAAACTTTATGGAAAAAAATGGTAAAAATAACATTAGTCTTTTTTTTAAATTAAAAAAAAGAGAAATAATATATGTATTGGTCAATATGAATGGAAAAAAAATAAGTGCACACAATTCATGGTGTATTTGTAGCAAGTACAATGAAACTGAAAATAAATGAAAAGAAAACTAAAATAGAGAAAATAAATAGTAAGTATGAAAACAGGACACAAGAAAAAAAATATTGGTCAAGCTCTACAAAAAATATGGTTAATCAAAAATAGAATACAAATGTGTGCTATTATTAGCATCAGATAAGTAAATAGAAAATAAAATTACAGAGACAATAAATTGATGTAAATTTTATAAATTGGTGTAATTTCATTACCTCGTTTATAATTTAAAACAAAATACAATAGAGCGCTTTCCCTCTCTTACTTTTTCCACATCCCTTACATATCGTGGACAGTAGCATTTTAAAAACCACGTAATATATCAAGAGACAGTTTGGCAGGATCATATTAAAAGAACAAAACTGTCAAATTATCAATGACTGTCAAGTTTGAGATGATCAACATTAATCAAATAATCAACTTACTGTCCAAAAACTGTAACAAAATCACTAGCAATTAGTGAACAATCAATAAAAGAATCAATTATTTGCAAGGAAACTTAGCACATCAAGGTTAACACTACTCACTAATAACAAAACAATCAGCAAAAAAAAAAATCCATAAGTTTATACATAGTAATTATTATTATCAATATCAGATTATCTGACAGATTAAAGTAGGATTAAAAAAGTTACCTTAAACAACCTGTATATGCTTGCATTGCCATCTGGCATGCAACAAGTATTACAGAAGTGGAAAACATTAAAACTAAATAATGTGTTCTGCAGTAACATATATTAAGCTCATTGGAAATACTCTATACTGTCATAACTCATGATTAAGTACATTTAAGTTGTGACATGAGTTTTTCAGTCAATGACAAAGTGACACATAAAGGTAAGAATTTCATAATTGTAAATTTGATTATAAGATGATGCACAGATCCACATTTTACAAAGCCAAATTTATTATGAACCTCTTCAGTTTCTGCTCAAAAAGATGTTTCTTCTAATAAATCTACTTCTGGTTCTTCAAATAAATGTACTCCCAATTCATGATCTTTCCTATATAAATATTTCAACATGCAGATCAGTCAAAATATATAAGATTTTAATTTAAAATGTGTCAAATGTGTTCAGATCTATATTTCCAATTTATTCTTTACAAATGGTCCTGATTCGGCTCTTTGCAATCCGCTGGACCCTGTAAGCAATGAATAACTAACTAACTATTCTTTACAAGTTGTTTTTCCCATATATAAAAACTTTCAAAACAATGTAAATAGGAATAAAACAATACTCCTGAGATTCTATAAAATCAGATCTATGCTAAAAGAAGAATTAAAAAACCTTCATAACTCTCAAGGTAAAAACACACCTTTTCGGTTTTATTTTATTTTATTTTTTAAAATAAAATACTGTAAAACACTCATTTTTCAAATCTCTATACATCTATTCTTTTACATAAAGTTTTTGTTCATTTTATCATATTTTAATAAACAGATCTAAATAATACACCCTGAAGTGTTAAACAGAAATTCACTTTATTTTATACAGTACAGGTCTAATAGTAGATCTATCAGTCATCCCTCCCATTAAAATATTATATAGAAACTTACTTTAATTTTATTCAGAACAGATCTAAAAATTATAGATCTTAATCACGCAGGCACTCCTCACACAACATACAAAAAAGTAAAATACCTTTGTTCCAAAAATTGCTGAAAGTTACAACTGTATCAAAGAACAAAGCTTTTAATAGAATTTAAGGCCAACACTCTGATATCACCCAGAATATAAAATAGACAAATGCACTATTATTATATACACCGTATTAAATTATTTAACCCATTATTCTAAATCATACTTTGTACAAAAATGTGCGGATTAGTTTCATGCCTTTGGTTAAATTTATTGAAAAAAAAACTCAGACAAAAGATGCCCATTAGTGGTCTTGTTTCTAACTAAATTCAAATAAATCACTTAAAACCAATATTTAAAATATAAAGAACACATACATTAAAAAGAATACATAAAACACATAGTCAAATGGCCACGATGGTTTTAATGCCCAAAGGTTTCTACCCTGTTTTGCCATATTGAACCATATTCACATCATGTAACGCAGCGATACAGGCAATACTGCTACAACAAAGACACAATGCTACAATAAAATGCAGTGAAAATCCATTGTTCTCTTTCTGGATTTTACATAATACTGCTTGAACAAATTACATAGTTTTGTTCAACAAAGTTCATCAAATCTTCATCTCCAATGAGCACCATATAGAGAGGAGCTTGAAAATATTCAAGTGAAATTTTATTACAATGCAGTTAATATATTAAAAACCCTGCCATTGTCATAATTTTACTCAACAACAGACTGATAAAAAATTTAGTGAATTTTGGATATTACAGAGGAATTTCATTAAAATATATCTTATACTAAAACATTTATGTGATCTTGATTGTTCGTTGCATTTATTGGGGAAATAAAATACCATCTAATATTCAACAATTCATATGAGAAAACTAATCTTTCAATTCAAAGACATGCAATGATTAGAAATATTCATAATGATTTAAGATCCCAAGATGTTTGTAGACTATATGAGTGTAACTGAATATTTTTTATCCAAGTCGAAGAATGTGATTAAAAAAAAAAATTATCATATCGATCTATTCTTTGTTTAAAATACAGGGCTCTTTCACTGGCGACTTTAAGGGATTTGGGAATAAAGGTGAAGAGAATAAGACACAGCATGCACAACAGTGACAGATCCCCAAAATAAATTCCACAGATTTTGTTATTTGATAAAACCATGGAAAAACAAAATCTAGAAAGTCAGTCACAACATCCAAAAGTAAGCATTAATCATACAGCCACATCCATCTAAACAAAAACTTCTTACAGAAACAAAACAGAAAAAGTTGCCCTTCAACTCAACATAGATCAAAACAAAATCTAGCAATCGTTCAAATTATTTTAGTTCCACTGACAGCAACATTCAAATTCACATAAAATGCAAATTAAAATGTAATTCAATTTCATGTAAAAAATAAAATCTTTATCGCAAATACAAATACAAAATTTCTTGTGAATAATACAAGTCGACATTGAACTGCACCAAACAAAATTGGCAAAACTCAGGAACGAAAATCTAGAAAGTCAAACTCAATGAGAAGATGCAGAACTCGACAAGAAGTTCCGAAATGGAGAACTCAAAATGGGAGAGATCTGCACACATGGCTGCAAAATCAAACCTCCTCGTTACCTTTTCGCAGAAGTTTCTGCAGGCCCCTGCTCATGTAGTATGGTTTTTCTGGGGACCCGTTGTTTCTTTCTAGGTCCTCCACTGGAAAACGTACAAAACAAGTTGCATGAAGCGTATTGGTTAAAATTAAAATGTTATTTTTGTGAGTACAAGTGACTGATCAAAGTGCAGAGAAATAAATTAAAGATCTCACAATTCACTGCAGGTCACAGTTGTAATGAATACAGGCTATCCTTAGAACCAGGGAAGGGAGAACAGTTACCCCCACTTCTGACACCATAGAATGATGACGGATGTAATTGTTATATTGCTAATACTATTACCGTTACTACTAAATAAATGTTTTTATACAGTATCTAAACTTAATAAAAAATATATAAGTACACTGCACCATGTTTACAATACTCCTAAACAGCATATTGACCAACATATTGTAATGTCAACATTACATTACATGATTATTGCTCTAGGTCCAGCGGACCCTTCCGAGCCAAATCAGGACCGGACAACCCCGATCCGCATAAAAGATCTGCTGAAACAACCCTAGTGGTAAAACATATAAAATGCAGGGCTTGTAATGGTCTGGAGTTAAAAAAGAGGAAAATGGCCGGGGCCACCTAAGTGCTGGAAAGCGGTGCACGGCAATGACGCCCCCCACCGAATACCAATTGTAGCGCTGCATTTTTAATGAGCAAAATACTCAGTCTGACAGTTAAGGAAAAAACACTTTTTTTTTTTCGGCGGAAAACCATAAATTTCTCGGCGGATTTTTTTTTAAAAAGCGGAAATTCGCGGAAAAGCGGAAAATTACAAGCCCTGAAAATGCCTACATTGCTAAATAATAACATCATAGGAAGCCCTAGTGACCACCTGGCAGAAAGCGTCCAATATTCCCAAGCTGATCCAACAGACCTCACAAACAAATAAGGAGTCTTGTCCCGGAAGAGTTTTCAAGAAAAAAAGTAGGTGACTGGTCTAGCAAAGAAGAAGATTGTATAGCAGGTTGATAGAACAGAGCAGGAATGAGAAAGAACAAATGAGAAAGACAATGACAGTGGGAATTTAAAGCACTAAATTTCCAGAAAGTGGGGATACTATTTATACTGAAACTCCAGGCAACCCAACGGGTGATTGTAATGTCAAACATTTTGCAATTACTGTACATAGGCATTCTAAGGCACACGCTCCGTGGTCACCTCTCTTAATTACGACTAGAAAATTACTAAAAAAAAACTTTTAGGTTATCTTCTTAAGTTGCGATCCCCTTATGTATCCCCCCCCCCAACCCCCCACCCACCAAAAAAAACCAGCAACAACAAACATCCAAACAAAAGAAAAACAACAACAGTAGACTGATCTGCAATTATTTATTATTATACAATGCAAAAATGCAGTAGTGACCTATGAGAAATCAGAAGGGAGTGGACAATGCCAAAACACACACAAGAAAGAAACCAAAGGAAAAGACCATGGAAAAGCAATCTGGGTTGAATCCTACAGCCTTACAGAGTTTAATGGGGGTGAAGATGGTGTGTGTGTGTGTGTGTGTGTGTGTGTGTGTGAGAGAGAGAGAGAGAGAGAGAGAGAGAGAGAGAGAGAGTGAGAAAGATGGAGAGAGAAGGGAGAATGAACACATTGGATCATGTAAATGTTTTAGAGAGAGTGAGAGTGTGTGTGATTAAGTATAAAAAAAAGAAAAAGATAACTCTTATATAGCGCACTTACAAGCTCAGAAAGCTTCTCAAAGCGCTGGCCACTGCTATCCAGCAATCACAAAATAGTTTGCTGAAGTCAGGATTCGAACCCATGTTGCCTGAGACACTCTGAGCTCTGACGACTGAGCTATCCCTGCCGCCATGCATAATTAACCTATTGTTTACATTACATGGTCGTTGCTTTAGGTCCAGGGGACTCGTCTGAGCCAAAACATGACCAAATAGTGTTATAAAAGTATTCAAATCTTAAAAAACCAAGCTGTCTCTTTTAAATATTCAAACATCCTTCCGCACTCAACTTCTCTACAAATCTTGTTTAAATCTGATGTATTAAACATTCGTCCTCTTCCTTCCATCAAATCAGAGCACTCAGTCAAGAAACGACAAACTGAAAATAACTTATCACAACCATGACACTAAGGTGGATCTTACCCTGCGAGAAGAAAACTGTGAGTCACCTACGTTTATCCAATTATATGCAATCATAGTTTCTTCTTTACGTGTGGCAGCAAAGTTTTAGGCAGTGGATTAGATAGATCTGGCACGGTTGAAAAATTTTGTTGTTGGTTTCACTGGACCATTTCTCCTGCCAGTTTTTTACAGTAAGATCTAGTCAAACTGTAAAGATCAGAAAAATGAACTGAAAAATTTGAGATGGAAAATCTTGATCAAGTGCTTCTTTTGCTGCCTTATCCACTATCATGTTCCCTCCTAACCCCATATGACCTGGTGTCCACAAAATATACTGTGTTTTTCCCCTCAGACACAAGTGTAGTGTGAAGGTAATGTTTTTCAGCTAAGAAAGAATGTGACATTTTTGTTGCAGAGATAACCTGGAGTGCAGACAATGAATCGGAAATGATTAAAAAGGAAGATTCTTTTGACCGTTAGACTTGCTTCAACGCCAGTAAAATTGCCTTCAACTCCGCAGTGTACACAAAGCAAAAGTCGGGCGATCACTGCTGCAGGGTCAATCAATGTCTCTCTCAGAGACTGAAGCAGCAGCGACAGAATTCTCCATTTCTGACCCATCCGTGAAGAAATTTTCGTAATCTGGGTACAAAGAGCACTGTTCTAAATAAAGCTGCCTGAAGACAGATTCAGAGGTATTCTTGTGGTGAAAGTAGACAACTGCAAGCTAATGTTTGGGTTACGTAGTTTTCATGAAGGGAATGGAGTCAAAGCTGGTCGTCGTTGATGGAAGCAACATCAATGCCTGCTTTGTTGAGATCATCACACACTCTAATGCCAATCGGAGGAATTTCATTCATTTAGTTTGCCAAGATAACATTATAAAATTATTTTTTTTTGTCTTCTTTAACAGAGTTTGCATCTGGGATGAGTCAGAGAATATTATGAGAATAATAAGTTTGAAGATGGTGTGTATGTGCGACATGTGTGCGTGGAGTGTTCACTTACTTGCCATCGATTCATGCACCATTTGTGTTAGGGTGTAAATAATGCGCACACATTATACTGAGAAATCACACACTGTCATGAAGTCACTTAGGAAAAAAAGCAGCACAATGGAAAAGAAGCAACACAACAGTTCAAGCCAGCAAACTAAGACAAGAACAAACAAAAGATCTAACATTCCCAACACTACCATCACCAATAAAAATCAAATACCACAACAACCAACAAAAAGACCAGTGTCTTATTGCTCCACACCACCTCCAACACAAAAAAACAACCAAGCAACAACAAAGACCAGGGTCATTTTGCTCTTGTTTATTAAACTCCGTGCTGCCATATTATAACTTCATTGTTTCCTAAAGACACATTTTCAGGCAAAAAAAGGCGGTCAAGGCGGTCATCAAACAAACTGCATGCATTGTGTTATAAGCCACATTAATGCACACCAACATGCACCCTCACAATAAAATAAAATAAAATAATAAATACTGAAACCAACCAAACAAACAAAAGCATGACAGATAAAAACCAGGAAAAAATATTTTCCAACATGAGGGATATATAAAAATTTATTGAAAAAAGAAAACAAGACACACACACACACAAACTCACAACACCCAACAAATAAAAACAAACAGGTGTGCAGGAAAAATTGAAAGTAAAGTTATTTTGCAATAACATCCTTTAACAGGACATAACTTGTCACAGAAAATTGTGCGCCCAAAGGCTGCGAGTGGGCGCCTCAGGTTTGAGTTAGCTCCTGTGTCGGCCAACGCCTTGAGCAGATCTTGAGCTGGAAAAGCGCTATACAACAATGGCTAAATAAAAAATGGAACCTTTGTTTGTGACAGAGTGATTTATAAGACATGCTCACAGTCTATGTTCGTTTCAGCTGAGTTGTATAATTAATTATGTGCTGAATCATAAGGAAGGAGCATTGGACGCTTAACGACCTTGTCGTCCTCAAAAACAGTCGTATTATCATCATCCTAATCCTTCCTTCAATAAGGTTAAGAGGATAATCATTCTAGAAAAATAATATTCCAGCTTAGTAGTATAATTACTGGCTAAATTATAGTGAGTGTAAATCCACAACAACCGTGCAACGCTCAACAACAGTAGCATTTTCATCATCATCATAATCCTTCAATAAGGCTATAAGAACTATATTAACTCCAGAATAAGGATAATTAGATTAGCAGTCTGTTCAAAAAGTTCAGCATAAGCCATGGACCTAGTCGCCCCGGTACAGCACTTTTTTGAGACCGTCACTGCATCTTAGCTGTCCGCCGCCTTGATCAACTCTTTCTAAATCTTCCACTGCAAGGGAAACAAACGGAATGGGCTACATTCTACCACACAAAGAGCAGGGTTCATGCATGCGTACAGGAGTGCAACACTGAAAGTGCTACCACACCACACCTCACCCGCCCACCCTCAGATAAAACCACACGACTGGAAGCTTCATCACTAACTAAACTAAATTCAACTCAAAACATTGAATTGGCAAAATTAAAAAGCTGTGTTCGTGCATGTCAAAATATTAAGTTAACAGTAACATGCAAAACCATTTTCCACATTTGTGTGTGTGCAAACATACAAAAATGCAGATTAACAAATAAAAAAAAAATAAACAAATAAAATAAAACAAATTAAAATGCATACCACCAAATAATACATAAATAAATAACAAGAATTGAATCCCTGTAATAAATAAACCACCACAGAAAAATAGTTAAAACTAGAAGGGCAAAGCCCATATGACTCACATGCTCCTTATGGAACTTGATATATTTAACATGAAAATGAGTGTCAAGTAAAAAAAATAAACAGTGGCTTTAAAACTCAAAGTAATGCAGGCTTTGATCTCTCTATGCTCTTGACCTTGAGATAACATTTACCTCTGCCCCCAAATACACTCATGCAATATCAAATAAACTATGGCAAAAGTTGTATTATGCCAAAAAGGTGACCTTTGGATTACCTTGACCATCACTGACCTTGACCTTCACATGATCTCTCATGCTCATGTATGATCAAATAACCCAATGCAACATACTATGGGTTAAATAGAGCCATTCAACTGTACGATAAAACATTTTTTGGTATGTTTTTGCAAGGTCTAAAATGACCTTGACCTTCAAGATCAACACAAAAAAATCATCTCTAAATACATCAAGTTTGAACTTTATAGGGGTCAAGGTCAATTCAAAGTTTCTAAACTGACATTGGACAGCTCCAGTGACCTTGATATTGGATTGAGGTTGACCAAATGTGAATAGGATGTGTGTCCCATTAATATCTATAATGCACCAAAGAATCATAAGTTCAATATTAATAACTTAGGGAAAAAAGTGAAATTTTGTGAAAAACTGCCACTTTTTGGTTAACCCTTGTTGACCCTGTGACCTAGACCTTCAATTGAAGTCATTAACTCTTTGCCTGCCAATCGACGATATATCGTCGATATGAGCCGCCATGTTTGTGCCAATCGACGATATATCGTCGATTTCAGTATTCCGTTTTGTTCCGGTTTTTTACGCAGTCCAGTCCAAGTTTTATTTTAACCAAAGAGAAATAACTCTTTCTACTTTCGTTCTCGATCGACACGCGCGTGGTTTCTTCAAATTGATTTGTTTTTAGAGTTGTTTTTTTTTGCATTTTTTTAACCATTATGATGGGCACAATCGACAGTGTGTCAAACTCTGCTAATAATCAATATAATTTCAAACTGTAAAGTGTATTTTGATCCTAAATAAATTTTCTTTCTTGTGTGTGAAGCTGATTCAGTGATTGGAATTATTCCTCCAGATTTTTTTTATCACTGTGGTATGTAGAAATATTTTTATTTTATTTTATCATTTCAAAAAGATCAACATGCTTTCAAAACACATATTTCAATAACATAATCAAATTAACATTTTTGTGTTTTTTTCTTCTTATTCTTCACTCTTTTACCTTTAATTTGATATGAAATATGTCTATTTAACAACTATTATTGAAAGAACAGTAGCTTAAATGCCTAAGGTACTGAACTTTCTTTCCGGTGCCAGAGAAATGTCTGGCACAAACGTGGAAACATGCCTGGCAGGCAAAGAGTTAATTCACTGATCATTTATAAGGTCTCATATATATACCATCTTACAAAGTTTGGTTGTTAAATTTTAAAAACAGTTATGAGATATTAATTCACTTGCAAGTTTTGCACAGCCAGACAACGGATGGTGGACACCGGACAGACTGGAGGATGGACAAAAAAATGTTTTTACAATGTCATTTTTGGACTATTGAGAACTCATCCCGCACAGATTGCAAAAATCTGTAAAATTTGTATGGGTGGGTGACTACATACTTACTTTGCTATGTATGTGAGTCAAAAATTAAGAACCCGAAATTTTTAATACATAAATAAATAAACGAAAAAAAATTAAATGAACAAAATAAATAAAAAGGAATTGATCAACTGAACAAACAACAACAAGAAAACCAACAAAAAACCCCACAACAAACAACAGCAAACTTGTTTACTTACAGAAACAAAGAAAGAGCGTGTCGACGGCCATGTCATACACATTGAAAAAACAGCTAGCGACCAGGTAGGTTCCCAGCACCAGAATCTGAAAATGTCAAATACACAATCATATTAACGTAATCTTAATTCAAAAGGTCAACTAACTGCACATAAACCACACCGTGGTGCTGGCTAAATTAGTGTGAACCTTTCACAAGGGTTACCTCACATCCAAATGTCGCTCAAATGTTGGTCGACTAACTAAAATTATGTTCTTTTGTCTTCTCTCTCTCTCTCCCACACCGTGGCACTGTCTACACTATTATGAAACTATCATAGGATTATCTCTCGTCCAAATGTTGCTCCTTAGCAAAGACCCCAACAAGCCAAATTCACTAAGCAATTACAATGAACTGAGCATTTGAAATTTTATTTTATCTGATTATCACATTAATTTCTTTCAAAACTTCGGCTATCGTCATCCATACTTGTGATCCTGAATGTATTGAATCGCAATCGTTATTTATGTGAAGGTGTATGACCCATGATCGATGATGATGAAGACAAAGCGACAATGAAAATGACGATTGTTTTGTGTGTTGATGATGAAAAACTCACAGAAGCAGGTATCAGTCTGATGGCAACAGATAGGATGATAAGGATAGATAACCTTGACAATAACATCAAACAGCGATGATGATATTGATGACAATGATGATGATGAGGATGTAAAACTCACAATGACAGGTATCAGTCTGTAGTGGAGATCAGGCACAAAATCTTCTAGCAATGGAATATGGCGTTCAAACCAAAAGTACGATGCCACCGCTGAAACAGAAAGTCAGGGAGTTAATTTTTGATTTTGACATTTTCTATAGACTGCACCCAACACCCTTACTGAATGGAGGGAAGAAAACAAAGTGCACAAGGAGAAACTCTAAGATGCTAAAGCTTGGCATTTAAATATCCATCAACATTTCACAGTGTTCACCAGAATGTTTAAAGGCCACACAATCAATCATGCAGCACTAACAACTATTAAAAAATTATTCATCTCATTATTAGTTCTTACAAACTAATGGAAAGAGATCACCTGCTGGTCATTTGGCAGTAGATTTTCAACTGGTAAACTGAAATATTGACTTTTGTGTGAAGCACAGTATGAAAGCAAGAAATTCCATGCATCAAGAAGATGAGATTTATTTTTTATTAATTTATTTATTTAATTTAATTGTTCTTATATAGCGCTTTTCCAGCTCAAGAGCTGCTCAAGGCACTTGGCAATACAGGATCTAAACCAAGCCGTTCAAGACATAAAAGAGACAAAGCCATCTCAAAAGCAGGGTTGTCAAATGTTATGTCTGTGCCTCATCTGCGCACAGTAATTATTTTTGCACTGGGGAAGTGCTTATCCATTGACAGATACTTATTCATTATAAAGACACAAGAAAATAAACAGATATTTACCAACAGCTCCAGTGACCATAAGCTTGCTGATAAACATAATGAAGTCTGACACTTTGTCCAACACGAATGTCCTGATAATAAAAATTAATCAAAACGTCATGACATTTAAATAATACAACAAACTGACATTCCTAAAAAAAATTTTTTAAAAATATAAAAAAAGACAGAGAAAAGAATGTATATTTAGATGTATAAACAATTCATTTTCTGTCAATTTGTGCATCTTTCATTATCATCTTTGGTCAAGAACAGAATCCACAGGCATCTTTCCACTTGCCTGTTATTTTATTTCACTGGTTTTAGTTTATTATTCAACGTGTAAGAAACAGTAAAATAAACACTGTTATTATTTTTATTTTGATTATTTTTGTTTTGCATGGACAGAAACATTGGATTAAATAAATGTCTTATGTATTTTACGAAGCAAGTAAAACAATTTCAAAGCAAAAATCAAAAACATACATGGACACACAGCAACATCAGTTTGGATTTTCACTTATTTTTATACCAATTTTAATGTCAAATTTGAAACAAAAACCTTGAGACCCTGGAAATATTTGCAAATATTCTGTCAATGTATAGCAATATTTTAATTTGCGGTCCATGCACGTACACGGATGAAGCTACAGTTACCCATCATTAAATCACTTTAAAAAAAAAAACGCATGCTGACATGTCAAGTAGTCTACTTAAAAAAAAAAAGTCTTAAAAAAGCCTCTGGCTCTAGTTATCCACAACACTATCCCATCCCCTTCTCCCCCTTCCTCTGCAAAGCCCTGTATGGTCAATACAGGAAAAAAAGAGTTCTGACCTGAGGACATTACGCATGATAAGAAGGAAGGAGTCCCTGGCAGCTGTGCAGAAGTTACGCCCATGAACTGCAATCTGAAGGGAAAAAAAGATGTTTTTTTTATGGATACCCCAGTTCTTATGAAGTATGGGGAGTATAAAGCAAAATTTCTGTACTTACCCAATCTTCCTTTTTTTAAAAATAAAATCTTAAAAAAAATAAAAAAATAAAAATAACATAAAAAGAGCACTTTTTGTTGTTGTTGAGTATTTGTACAGTATCATGCATAAGGTGAACATTGCATGAATCCCACACAAAAGTCAAATAACCCAATTTTTCTGTTTGTTATTATCTCTCTCTCTCTCTCTCTCTCTCTCTCTCTCTCTCTCTCTCTCTCTCTCTCTCTCTCTCTCTCTCTCTTTCTCTCTCTCTCTCCCACAGAGATTTGTGTACAGTTTCCAGCATGGCATTGGTGGATGACTCCCACAAAAAAGCTAGCTTGTGCTGGAAGACTGCTCAGATTACTCCTTTAGAGGTCTAGTGTGTGCACACACGCATTCCATCTCACAGACTTTAAAGATCTCGACACTCATGTCCTAGATGGGTGAATGCCGGCTGCACAAATAACACCTAGCAAGCATTGTAAGTCTTTTCTCTTTAATCTCCCAGGATTGCGCTACAGTTGTCTGTGACGTCATACGCTGCCGCCCACAGCAGCAACAGGGTACCTTAGGTGCCTCATGTAGATCCTGCCTTAGCCAGCGCCTTGAGCAGCTCTTGAGATGGAAAGGCGCTACATAAGAAGGACAAAATAAATAAATGTTGTACGTCAATCCTGAGGCATGAGTTTTCTGCACTCTTCGTAAGCCATCTCTAAAGGAAGTGGGGTTCCTAGCTGTTTTTTATTTCATGTTCATATTCTCTGACATTTCGTTGCACAGAAATTATCTTCTTCAGTAAGATTATATACAGTGAAAAAAAAAATTCAAAGGTTATGGACTGTTTTGCTGTTCCTGGGGTGCAACCTGTTTACAGAGGCAATCAGCAAAGGCCAGCCCCCAAAACAGCACTGACCCCATTATCAATGTCAGAGGCTGTTGAGATATATACACCTACACAAAGCCCATACTCCGACATTCAGCTAGAATCAAGGTGCCCATTATAGTGGAAACTGATCTACGCTCACCATGATGTAAGCATTTTTGTTGATAAAACGCAGGAACTTCTCCAGGCACCAGAAGCAGCACTTCAGACATCTGTTTTCAAAGACAGAAATTCACTAATAAATAAATGAATTAAGCTATAGTAAAAAGGTTCTTGCAAAAACAAACTTGGAAGAAGAAGAAGAAGAAGAAGAAGAAGAAGAAGAAGAAGAAGAAGAAGAAAGAATGAATGAATGAATGAACATTGAAATTTAACATCAACACCCACCACTGGCGGTATAGCAGACAAAGATAATCATCCCTAGGAAAAGGGGTAGGGCCCCCATTCAACAATGAACCACAAGAGCAATCATACTAGTACAGAGATGAGAATCCTAAAATGACAAAAAGGAGGAAAAATTCCAAAGTCTGTCGAGTGGCGAAGCAACGAGTGCGCGTACCTGCAAAGCAGGTACGCGATGCTAGGGAGGTCCGGGGGCATGCTCCCCCGGAAAATTTTTGAAAAGATGGTTAAAATCTATGCATTCTGGTGCATTCTGAGCCTTTATTTTACGGGGTCAGATCAGTTGTTTTTGTGGTACTAAAATGCTGTTGTTAGCTCTCCACAGTTCAACACATAATGAATTTATTTCAAACATCAGTTAAGCCTTGTATTAATCAAACATTCCTTTTGACAGCAGACAAGAATGGTTTAAATACCAATGACAAGACAAGGCTTTACCAATGCACATAATTATTGTCCAAAACAGGGGAGTTATACATTTATACATAGAATCAGTATGAAGACTCACTGACACTCTTACAGTCACACCAAACAATAAAATCATAAATACCTCAATTGACTGTTCAAACAAGGTTTACAATTTCAATATAATGTCTTCGAAAAACCACAAGGAAAGCAGAAATACAGATGGTTTCAGGCAGTAGTTCCTTCAAGCGCCTATTTGAGTGACATCACTGTCTCACTATAATCAGCGGGAGTGTCTGGGAACAGCCGGCACACGGAAGAAAGAGAAATCTGGTTATCTCGGCTTTTTATGGCAGTTTGGTGGATCGACGGAAACGAGATGAGAGCGAACCAAATGACAACAATCCGCATGAGAATAACGAGTGAGAATAAGCTGCGAGATTGAAAATCAACAGCTCACCCTAGTCATATACATTAAAATTTTCTCACCGGATTTAAACCGATCTCAAAAATGATCCTGGGACCTTCCGAAAGAGCGGATTTCTGCTTAAAGGAGGAAGATTCTCATCTGTGCTAGTAAGATGGAAAATGACAAAGTGCCACTTTTATTTCGCCCATGATGGAATTCAAACGTAGTTCATCAGGGTGCCAGGCAAACTTGAGCCACAGCAGGAAGTAGAAGAAGAAGAAGAAGAAGAAGAAGTAGAATAAGAAGAAGAAAAAGAAGAAGAAGCAACAGAAGAAGAAAAAATGATGATGATGACGATGATAATGAGAAATATGAACATACTTGAGGCAAAACTTGGCCACACTATTTTCAGAACTCTTGAGCTTGCGGTCGACATACTCCAAGAACGATCTGATCATCTGAACCAGTGCGATGATAAGGGACCCAAATGCCAATGACCCAAGGTGGTATCTGTATACAAACACACAAAATAATTTGATAAACACCTAGAGAGGCAGGCAAACAGTGAAAACATCCCCTCCTTTTAACAATCAAAAATGTTATTGAATTATCTCCACATAACTGGTAAAATAATAATAATAATAATAATAATAATAATAATAATAATAATAATAATAATGACAATAATAATTAACATTTGTACAGCTCCCTTCCTCACTAGAGCTAATGACGCCATACAGCAAAGATTTGATCAGTCTGAATATATCCAATCAAGAAACAGTCGATTTTTTAATCCTAGAATTTTGTTCAGCAATGTGAATATGTATTCACACAAAAATGAAGTTTCCAGATTTCTTAGAGGATGTCTTTGACCTTGTCACTAACTCTGTCCACAAATTATAATATACCATTGCTATTCAAAATAGCGAAAAACAGCAACAATTTTCAACCTGCAACATTGCCCAAGAACGAGAAAAAAAAAAAGAGGGGAAAAAGATAAAATGTCAAGGACATCGTCAGCAAATTATGCTATTCACAAAAAGCACGACTGAAGCAGGAAACTGTCCGAATTTTCTCACTTCAAATACCTTCCCCAGGGCGAGGGGATAGATGATGATAGGATGACCTTGACCTTGTCAATGTCAAGGACATTGTAAGCACGTTCCCAATACCATTGCTATTTCATTTAGGTAATGAAAAAAAAATTCAAACACCAAACATTCTCACCTGAAGCATCTGCCCAAGGACGAGAGGAGAGGCAATGAGGGGATGTCCCTGTCTTTGTCCTTGGCCCAGTAGTAGGACGCAAAGGCTCCGGCCAAGGTCATCTGGCCCAAAGCCACCACAAAATTCATCATCCAAAAGAACATGAACAGCATGAAGATGTTCATGCCAATGGTGTACCTGAAGTCAATGATGGAAACAAAAGCTGTAGCAGAAATCCTTACAGACTGAAGAGATTCTTGTACTAATAGGAACGGTGCATCAGCCTATCTTGTCAATAAGTCCAACTTTGCACACAAATCAATCGGGAATCGTTCATCCGATCATGATGCTATCTGGTAAGTGCATCTCTTTCATTGTCAATTATCTGTAAACTGATGGGGCATTTGTTTTCTATAGTCCAAATTATACAAATGGAAAATTTTCCTTTTCATCCATGCAGGACCATAATACATAATAAATATTTATTTCATTCTTTTATTGGGACTCTTGCTTTTATATTTATATACCCTGCGCTTTGAGCATGAGCATGATTGTTAATTTGAAGAAAAGCATGCATATAACATCCATTTATTATTATTACTACAGAAACAGAGACAGAGAGAGAGAGAGAGAGAGAGAGAGAGAGAGAGAGAGAGAGAGAGAGAAAGAGAGAGAGATAGAGAGAGAGAGAGAGAGAGAGAAAGAGAGAGAGAGAGAGAGAGAGAGAGAGAGAGAGAGAGAGAGAGAGAGAGAGAGAGAGAGAGAGAGAGAGAGAGTAACAGGACTCACTGTGTTCCTCCAAACTTAACAAAATCGCACAGTTCTCCCAAGGTAGTGTTGTCCTGGACAGAAAGACATGACCTGAATTCTTCATCAACTATAATAATCTAACACCACTTCGCAAACTCTTACTGGACATTCCAGGCAAGACATACAGTATCAGACAGATTTTCTCAAAAGTGAAATAGGCGTAGCAAATCTAACATACTTTCCAACTTAGTGAACATCAGGGAGGAGTTTATGAGAAACAGATAGGAGACTTGCACCTCAAAGTTACTACATTAGTCAATTTTAGCGGGAAATCTTCATTGGGAAAATTGAATTACACTTTTCTTTCCAACAAGTTATGTATAGTTATATAAGCGGTATACCTCTCCCAATCATTCTTTATACCCATTCATAACATCACCCCGCCCTTCTCCTCTCCTTACCCTTTGCTCACAAATTCAAAAGAGATTTAATTCTTTGATGACGTGAGTGCGATGCTGTGGCACCCAGCAGCAGCTCTGCTTGTAGCCGAAGACTGAGACATCCTATCATATCCTATACCATAACTCGAAAGTCGTTGGGGCACCACAGATTTTCATTTAACCAGCGTACTCCATCTTTCTCTGTCCTCAGCATCCCTCATGGCTTCGCTCAGTGTCAAACCAGTCCATTCTCAAATGTTGTCCTTTCACCTCTTTTTCGGTCTCCCTCTTCTTCAGGATGGTCTTTGCAAGGTCTGAAGCTCTGGTGATGTAGCCATACCATCAGAGTTTTCGTTTCTTCACCACTGTGAGCATTTCATTGTGTTGTCCAATGGCTTGTGTGATAGTCTGTCGGACATCATTGTTGGTGTTGTGCTGGGTATAGGAAATGCCCAGAAGTCTTCTGTAGCACCTCATCTCCATGCTTTGTATTCTGTGTTGTAGGTCTGCTGTGAGGGTCCACGTTTCACAAGCATATAAGAAGATGGAGCCTTATAATGGAGTGTAGACTGATGGTCCTGTCTTTCCAAATGGGTTTCAACCCTGTCAGGGCTGTTGTTTGTGTGATCTTGGAGAGGACTTTCTGTCAGGACCCATTGTCTGATACAATGGCTCCTAAATATTTGAAGCTATTCACTGTGTTGAGGGATTGGCCAACAATGATGTCCATGTTGATGTCATTGGTGTTGTTGGTCATCATTTTGGTCATATCTGCACTTATTTCCATTCCAAAGGCTCTGGAGGTGGTGTCAAGCCTCTGTACCAGCTGTTCAAGTTCTTGTTCCTCTCCAGCCAATCCATCAATGTCATCCACTCTACCCCATATGCTGACTGTGCCTTTGTGATCTGCAAGGAAATCTGACATGATGAGCTCTAGGAAGATGTTGAAAAGTGTTGGAGAGAGTAGGCATCCTTGGCGCACGCTGATTGTTGTTCTGAACCAGTTCCCAATGTCACTGTTGTGGAGGACTGCACTGGTGGCCTTGTCATATAGATTTTTGATGACTTCAATAATGTTAGGGCTGATGTTGTACATGGTTGACCACGGAGCTGCATGCCAGACTCGTTCAAAAGTGTTCTTAAAGTTCACAAGCACATGATATAGATATTGTTGGTGCTGTAGGTATTTCTCGCAGATTATTCTGAGGTTGAAAATCTGTTCAGTGGTACTTCACCCTGCCCTGAATCCTGCTTGTTCTTCGGCTATGATTTGTTCAGCTTGGGGTTTCAACATGTTGAGTATTATTTTCAGGAGGACCTTGCTGGGATGGCTGATGGTGCAGTAATTTTCACACTCCTGAAGGCTACCCTTTTTGGGAAGAGTGATGACAAGCGACTGGGTCCATGGTATAGGCCACTCCCTACTCTGCCAGATCTTGTTACAGATAATGTGAGTGCGTCAATCATAGCTTCTCATCCTGCTTGAAGCAATTCTGCAGGTATGTTGTCCACTCCCGCTGACTTCCCTTTCTTCAGCGATTGCACTGCTGCATCAACTTCTCAGAGAATTGGGAGGATTTCTTCTTCTCTGTTCTGGGGACATGCTAGAACTGATGGGTCTTCGTTTGGTGTGTGTTTGTAAAGGTCAGAGCAGTACTCTGTCCATCTATCCAAGACTTCTTGTTCTTCTGTAAGGCATATGCCAGATTTGCTTTGGATTGTGAAGACCTCGGGCTGTTTAACATTTGTCAACCTCTTCACAGTCTGGTAGGCCTTCTTACTGTTGTTCTTGTTCAGATTGTTCTCTATTTCCTACCACCACACTCATTTTAAACAGTCGATGAATGGACAAAGAGAAGCAGCTGAATATTTCAACGATTCAACGAAGTTTATTGGCCAAATTGACATAAAACATGCACATGGAATATGCAGAGTTGCCAACCCCCCAAATTGAAAAAGTTTTCAGTAGTAAAATTTCTGAATTTCAGTAGTTTTATGACATTTTCAGTAGCCATACTTCCTCTCATTTTTTTTAAACGAAGACATGCATACACAGTCTGCAACGAAGGTCGTGAAGAGTGTTTCCGCACGAATTATTGAGAGATCCATATCGGGCTTGAAGAAGGTGGCTACCGACTGAACAGGGACTAACTTTTCTGGATCAGGGCAACGACTTTTGTGACGATTGCCATTCACGTGTCGCGTCACATCGTGGAAGCCGCCATGTTGAATGCTAAAATCTGCCAAGCATGCTGTACAATACATGCTGTGTTTTGATCTCGATGACGCAGTGATGCACGGAAATTTTTCAGAATACTCTTTCCTGTACTCTTGATTTGCTGTCCTCTTCTTTTTTTCTGGGCTTTCATCGCTAGTTTTCTTTCTTTTTGGCATCATGGATTCAAAATACGCCGCACACAAACTTTTCTTCTCGCGCTGTACAACGTGACCGGAAACGAAAGTGTCACAGAAAGGTCGAGGTATTGTGCACCGATTGGCCGTTTGCAAAACCACTTCACTGTGATTGGTCGAATTTTTTAACATGCACTGGGAGCGTGATCTATTACACCGTGCACATAAACCGAATGACCGTGACCTTGAGGTGCTACGGGAGGCACAGGCACTCAATAAAACTTGTTAAAACTGTAATACTATCGTCGAAACTTGACTTTCCGTAGTAAATTTTCGATTTGCGTAGCTCCGTAGCCGCGTATTCATTTCCGGAGTAAACTACGGAAATTCCGTAGTGGTTGGCAACCCTGAATATGTTGCGATGTGGCAGTAACATTCATAAAACATACATGCAAACACACGTTTACCAGCTAATAAAATACCGATCAAGCGTGTACACATACACAGGCAAACAACAAATAGGAAAAATAAACAAGATGTAGATGGATCAATCATGGCTACATGGTTGCTTCCCTGTAATTGTTCAATGCTTTCTTTAGCCGTTAATTTTGTTTCGAATCGCGTGTGAGAACAAAAAGATGAAAATACTCTGCTTGCAAAAATATTGTATCATCCGTGAAGCGTGCACGCTACAATCATTCGAAAAAACAAAGCTATGCTGTACAAAAAGTTTTTGGAAATGGTTTTATAAGAGGGAACTTTCCAGAGATATAAGGTTGAAACTGTTGAATAAAATTTCAATATTAAAAAATTAAAAAAAAACAAAAAAAAAACAAACAACAACAATAAAAAAACAACTTATAAATGCGTGTCTTCTGGGAATTACTGAGCTAAAAGGGTAGCATCTAGAAAAGGTTAAACAAACTGGCTTGAGAGCTTCAGGGTAGAAACATTCATAAGTTGGATGAACTGAGTCTAAAGGGACATAATCTTTAAAAAAATCTAGCACCAGAGCTTGATACATATTTTATAAGATTATTCCCCTTCATGAACAATACACTGCAATACAATACACCACGTCCATATTCCTCTTACAGGGTGGAGAACAACTGAACCAAGAAATCTCTGAAATCCGGCCGGGGTCCAGGGGCCAAGCCCCGGTATTCGCCCCCTGGAAGAAAATGAATTTATGCAATTTTGAAAGTAATTTAGGGCCTCTCCTGAAAGCAAAAAGCAAAAAGTAAACATGAATAGAAACAAAACAAAAAAAAAAGAATGTTTTATGCACATGTCTTTCAAAAAAGTTAAGAATCTTGATTTGTAGGCCTAACAAAGTTTGAGGTCCACCACTGTTACACACAAACTCCACAATTCCAATTTTACTGGGCACACGTTTGTCTATTTTTTAGCTGTAAACAGGCAAGAATTTTTAAAATTTTAGAGATATTTAGGGGTATGTTAGTAAAAACACCACATCTTAGGTATTAGTGACTAGTGTATAGATTTAAATGAAATAAAATTCAAAATGAACAGAAATAAATTATATTTTTATTATCTATCTTTTTATACTTCTCTTGTCATGTCTTGTTTTTTATTACTCCATGTGTATAAAAAAAAAAAGTTTTAAAAAGTCCAAACAAGCCCCCTCTTCTTCACTTTCATGCCAGTCTGAAAGATCGTATGCATGCACACACTACTGACACTAATTGTCTAATGTCAGTACCGATCTCTTCCTCCGACTCTAAGTCCATTTCTCTCGCTTTAATGTCTGATAAATGGAAGTCTGTAAACTCCCCTTCATCAGTCGAAGAATCCAAACCATCCATTTTAGACACACACACAAGAAAATTAAAAAAAAAACAATCGAAAAAACGAACGCATCACAGAGAAAACTTGTGGAAATGCAGTCGAATGTTTTCACAACATAATGAAGTCAATTGCCGGAAGTCTCGCAATCTTTCAAACAACGCGAGAATATAACCACATTTTTGATACGGACGCTTTTGGACGTTTTGCCTGTTTAGACCTTCGGCCGCTTTTGGCCGTTATGCCCAGTAAAGGGTAGACCCTCTGCTTCTCACACTCGGAACTCAATATTTTTTTCTCGGAAATGCAAATGCCTTCCGCGGAAATCCGCGGATTCGCGGACAATTCTCCACCCTGCTCTTAATCTGAGCAATTAAAGTAGCAGCATTAGCATACTAAAAATCACATGACCTACACACAGAGAACAATCACAATCAATAAATAAATGTATGATGAAAAGCATGCAGAACTACAGGAGAAAGGCTTGTCATAGGGCCCAAGTAACTGTGGATGGTTAAATTGTAAATATACGTAGGAAAGAAACTTACTGGTTCACACGGTATTCTGGTCAAAAGAGTATGAACACCCGATGTTTGCCTGAAAACACAAACGCACACCGAGATAATGATTAAGCATAAAACAAAAATAATACTTACTTTTTTTTTTTCATTTTTAGTTATTTACTTTAACCTCTATTCACATCTGTAATATTAAGCAACACTTATTAAACAGCCACACAATTTTTTTTAAAAGGACATTAAAATTTTATTTTATTTTAACCTTTTACCAATCTGATTACTAAAGGAGTGCAGCAGATCAGGTAATAACATGTAGAAAAGGAACCAACAACTAAAGATTTCCCATCAAAGTCGACAGTCTCACATTGCATTATATATACAATACAACGCAACGCAATACAATACAACACAATGCTATATAGCACAACACATCTTTATTGCCCCAAAAGGAATTGCAGCAGGTGCAGAACCACATTTTAAATTCATGAACTCTTTCTATGCTTTGCTGTGTCGGCGCACAACGCTTTCATACCGACATATGCATACCTCTACTTTCGGAAGTCGCAGTGCGTAGACTCAACATAGTATATGAAACTAAGGTGGAAAAACCTCTTATATTTTCATTTAAGAGTACACTTGCAGTGTTCGTCTGGCATTGACTACTGTGTTTTCAAAGAGAGTGAGCAACTAACATGGAAGGGGACGCTAAAAATGTTACTAGTGGACAAAGTGGTGAAAAAGAAAGTGATGAAGATGATGCGCTGTAGATAAACACTACTGACTACAATTAGAAGGAGGTAAAGCTATTTTCCACAACAATCAGGGAAAGGTCTATTTTTGAATTGCAGGCACTTTTACATTATTTGTAGCCTTTTTCTGTGGGAATTGGACATGCAACTTTGAGGGAAAAGACAGAGGTGTGTATTTTTTCCCAAATAAATCGGTAAATAGCTAAGATAATTCTATCAAACTTGGCTATTGGTTAGTCCATTCTAAATTTATTTGTGGACCTAAACTTTCAAGTATTTACTACCGTTCTTGTTTTTTTAAATTTTGTTTTTGTAACTCATACAAAACTGCCAGTTTAGAATGATAAAAGGGGATGCAACCTGCACCAGTACAGAATGAGTTAAGAATACATAATAATTCGCTTTCATCCATGTCACACTTATCGTGAACAACTAACAACTTTTAACTTTCTCTCTCCCTCTCTCCTACACACACCCGGTGATAGTGGTATATAGGTGATACTGTCAATGTTGACGGGAAACCTTCATTAAGAACACTGAATTATAAGTTCCTTTTTTACATGAAAATCCAGTGTTTGAAAACTGCAAACCTTTCTAAACACTAATTATTTATATTCCTTGATTCAATCACTGTACACACAGACTTCCGTGACATTCCTAGAGTAATTATTTATTTAACAAGCCTAGAAAACATACACAGACTTCCGTGACATTCTTAGAGAAATTATTTATTTAACAAACCTAGAAAACATACACAGACTTCCGTGACATTCTTAGAAAAATTATTTATTTAACAAGGCTAGAAAACAGACTTACGTGACATTCCTAGAGTAATACTCCTTCTGGCCCATGGAGCCTATGTAGCTGAACAAGTTAAGGACGCAATAGGGCAAAATGGCATGCTTTTTATAATTATAGTGATCTCAAAGAGCTGCTCATATTAAATAAATGAATAAATATTTAGGTAAATGTAAAGGAAAAGACATATAAAATAAACAAAGTAAATAAACCAGGAATGCTCTGCTTCCATTAATTGCAATGTTTGACTTTTGCAGTAAATGACATTACTGATGTAGAAATGTGCCAGCGCACCATACATTATTTTATAAATGAGATAGTAATGAAACACATTTTAAAAAACACACTCATAAAAACCATTAAAATAAAATAAAATGAAAATAATTCACATTTGCAAAAATCTGTTAAATTTACATTCTTGAGTGAATACGCACACAACTTTTGCTGCACACACGTGAGCCAATTGTAAATATATAAATAGGTAAATAAATAAATAAATAAATGAATGCGGTAATGGCAAAGGACACAGAGCAGAGGTGACCCAGTAGGCGACCACTCCAAGCTGAATGAAGAAGGGAAACAGAGGCCAAAACAACACCAACGTCATCTTCTGAATGGCCCTGAGGACAAAAAGAACACACAAATGTACAAAATTACAACTGTTGAACAACACAGTAAGTGGAGTAGTTAAAGAATCCATCCATCATTGTCATCAGCATCATCATCGTCATCAATCATCTAGTCATCATCAATCTTCAATCACCATCATCATCCGTGCACAGCTCGTGACTAGCAGACATGCCTACCCCAAAATGTGATTTTCCGGAACCTATCCTATCCTATCCTGTCCCATAACCCGAAGGTCGTAGGGGCACCACAGATGATCGTTTAACCAGCATACTCCATCTTTCTCTGTCCTCAGCAGCCCTGATGGCTTCGCTCAGTGTCAAACCAGTCCATTCTCGAATGTTGTCCTCCCACCTCTTTTTCGGTCTCCCCCTTCTTCTACCTCCTTGCACTGTGCCTTGCAGAATGGTCTTTGCAAGGCCTGATGATCTGGTGACGTGGCCATACCATCGGAGTTTCCGTTTCTTCACCACTGTGAGCAGATCATCGTGTTGTCCAATGGCTTGTGTGATGGTCTGTCGGACTTCGTCGTTGGTGATGTGTTGGGTATAGGAAATGCAAAGAAGTCTTCTGTAGCACCTCATCTCCATGCTTTGTATTCTTCGTTGGAGATCTGCTGTGAGGGTCCATGCTTCGCAAGCATATAGGAAGATGGAGATGACCAGAGAGCGCAGCAGTCTTACTTTGGAATGTAGACTGATGGTTCTGTCTTTCCAAATGGGCTTCAACCTTGTCAGGGCAGCAGTTGTTTGTGCGATCCCGGAACACTAATACATAAGAAAAGTACCTTGTAATTACACTATGTACATGCTGTAAAGCCTTCTTCGGTTACTGTTGTTTGTGAAGGGATCTATATTAGGCACTATTCAGATCTCTATAATCCTCTTCTTTTCAACTCCCTCGAAAGACATCTCCTGACCTGGACTTTGCAATGAGTAAAGCTTCACATGTGGTGCAAAAACAAAAGGTTTCCATTTTGTTGCCCATCATAAGACATGGCCACTGTTCTGTGTAGTCTTGTTTAAACTTTTGAATCCTTCACTTGTTCATTCTCTATCGCTGTCCTCCTCTTCCACAGACACATGCCATTTGGTAGCCGCCATCTTCGCCACTAGTAGGCCTACTCTGGAAGTTAGGAGAAGCCGCTTTGCACATGTGCATCCATTCTGAATTAGAACGCGCATGAGCACTACACGCCTGTTTCTTTGTGTACTGAATCTGACCTCTCAGAGAGAGAGCATAGTTCTAAACTTAGCGCGCTAGCAGGCAATCCTGGCATCAGCGCAGCATGAAATTCCCCTTCCAGGCCCGCGCCAAAGCACGCTAGAACAAAGGCTGGGCTATATGGAGTATACTAGCAGTGGATATCATTCTCTATCATTGTGCTATAGAATTGATTTTTATGTGAAATATCCTTTGTATTGTGGTACTTCTTTTGCATTTTAGTTACTTTCATATCTGTGTTTTGTGTTAGCATAAAGTAAACCTCCACATTCGATTTCGTTTGTGTTATATTTAAGTCGATTTGACCGTGTGTAGTGATCGTGCACTGCACTTGAACACGACCGGCTTTGGCGAATTCTAGTAGTGTGTACGTGTATACGCGGTTTAAATACACCTTTAAATCCTTCTTACAATGTTCACCATATAAAGTCACTTAGTACAAAGTTTGAACTTTCTGGTGATGTGGTCGACAGTATAACATTGCTTCTTGTGTTTGATTGTTGGCCTCTTTAATTCCAGCGAATTAACTTTTTTTTAGCGTTAGCCGGCAGCAACAGGCACTCGCACAGAATTGTTGCATGCATTGCCGGCACTGGGCCCACCGCGTTTATGTGTATGTGTGTACAGTGTGTGTATCGTTTGTGTTGTGTGTGTGCGTAATGTATTACAGTTATTGTGGGTTTTCCTAAAGTTTATTAATATTTAGTTTGATCTGTCAGTTAATTAAGAATGGCTGCTGTGCAGTTGAGAATGGCTGCTATGCAACATACTGAAAATCTCCACACACAAAGACTGCACTCCCTGTGTAGAATTTGTGGTAGAAGATCAAAGCCAGTTAAGGGCAAGCATGCTCCTATTAAGCTTTGCCAAAATTATGCTTCCTACCTGTACAGGTTTCATGGCATTCAAGTGTCTGAAGAAGCAAATGGCACTACATACTCCAAAACATTATGTTATTCATGCTGTTCTCGCTTGGTAAAACTGAATGTAAACCAAAAGGGGAACATTCCGTCTCAGGGTCTCCTAAAAGCAGCATGTGATGACATTGATAGCACAAAAGTGTTGTGGACCGAGTATAACTCTAAAATAGATGGATCTGACTGCAGTGTGTGTCAGTGGTTTTCTGAGCAAAGTGTAGGTAGTACTGGTACACGAAAAAAGGCAAGTAAAAAGGCGGCCAATCTCAAAAATCAAAAGGAAAGCGTCAGTGTTGACAGTAGTGTTGTTTGTGACAGTATAAATGCTAGTGTTGAAAGCATCAGTGTTGACAGTAGTGGGGTTTGTGACAGTATAAATGCTAGTGTTGAAAACTTCCAGCCACAGAGCTCTTCAACACCTCAAACTGAAAGAAGTGCCGTCAGAAAACGTCTTTTTGATCTGGTATCATCTCGATTAGCTTCAAGAGAGAGTGACACAAGTTCTCACAATGTTACATCTGTGTCAGCTGCCTCAGCATCATCAGAGATGCAAGCCCAAACGGTATTAGGCATGCATACACAAAATCAACTTCGTCCAATAGAACAGTTGCAAGCACCATTGACAAAAGCAGAGGAAAAGTACCTAACATGTTTAGTTAGAATCAAACTAGCGCAGTCACATGACAAGAAAACTTTGGAATGCAAGACTAAAGCACAGCAATTGGTTCTGAAGAAGATAGTGAGAGCTAAAAAGTCATCAGCTCTAGTTTCTACCCCAATGAGAAAGAAAAGAGCGAAAGAAATTGCCAATATACGGAAAGAAATTTCAGGTCCCACAGAAGCAGATTTAATTAAACAACAAAGCACTGAGCTTAAACATACAACACAGCGGAAAAGGAACGAGATTCTAAAAACAGCTGGGTTGGGACAGTCACACATCTCCTCAAAATCAGCGGCACAAATTAGAGCCAAACTATCACTTAGCTGGGCTAAACAAAGGCATTTAAGAAAATTAAGCAAGGCAGTAGGTATCAAAATGGTCTGTGAAAAAAAGGAGAGGGAATACCAAGAGAGTTTGTTGAGTGGAAAAATAGAAGTAAACATACAGGCTCTCAAATGCATTAACAAAGTTACTAAAAAGGAGGTAGAGAAGGGCATGTACGTGGTTGCAATTGACAATTGGCCGAGGTTTGTTTCCGATCTGTTGGACAAGTATGAGAGAATGCAGACGCTCACGTGGCATAGCATCATCCCAAAAAATGAAATTTGGGTTAAAATTGGGGGTGACCATGGAGGAGGTACTTTTAAAGTTGTCCTAGAAATAGCTAATCTCCACAATCCAAATTCTAAGGAAAACCAGCTTGTTGTACTTACTGAAGCCAAAGATTCTGCTCAAAACCTTAAGACTATTTTAGGCTATAAGATTAAAAATGGAATCAATGCCCTGCGCGAGATGTCTTGGAAAGGGAAAAAAATGCGAGTGTTTATGTTCGGGGATTACGATTTCCTGATGAAAATGTATTGACTATCAGGACCCCAGAGTAATCATCCATGCCTTTGGTGTCAGATTTCAAAAACGCAGATGCAATTGAGTCCTGCAGAGCAAGAAGCAGTCCCTAAAAGAACGTTAAGCAACATCAGTGAAGACCTGAAGGAATTCCAGGAATCTGGCAGTAATAAAACGCATGCCAAGGAGTTCAACAATGTCGTTCGAGGACCAGTATGGGACATCAAACTGTCTCATGTAGCACCACCTTACCTTCATCTGCTCCTAGGGATTGTAAACAGACACCATGAGTGCCTTGTAAATGACTGTCACAATCTTGACAAGCAAATTGCAGTGGCACTGTCCAAAGAAAAAAAGCCAGACCTCAAAAACACTACACCAGCATTCATAACCTACGTTGATACCCTTCATCGCATTCGTCAAACAAATCGCGAAGTGCGTTTGAACGACATAGCAGTCTTTGACAAAAATGAGGGGCCAATTGTAGCTGAGATTAATAAGATTTTGAAGAAGTATCACATAACACCACACCCCTTGGGGTCATGAGCAATCTTGCCACTGTAGATTGTTCTAACCTATAAAGGGTACAGTGAAAGCCCCAGTTGAAAACCTGTCTTGCCTTTGTAGGCATGACAAATTAACTGCGGCAACAGTTCCCCCCGTTGGAGTGCCGGGGGTTTCAGTATAAATAGTATCCCCACTTTCTGGAAATTTAGTGCTTTAAATTCCCACTGTCGCTGTCTTCCTCATTTGCTCTTTCCCATTCCCGATCTGTCCTACCACTCTGCTATACTATCTTCTTCTTCGCTAGATCAATGACCTACCTTTTTTCTTGAAAACTCTTCCTGGACAAGACTCCTTGTTTGTGTATGAGGTCTGTTGGATCAGCTTGGGAATGTTGGACGCTTTCTGCCGGGTGGTCACTAGGGCTTCCTATGAATGTACTATTTTGCACTATAGGCATTTCATATGTATGTTTTTTGTTGATGATTTATAATGATGTTTGTATTCTATTTTGTTTTTGTAATCGGGGAGTTCGCGTAGTTGAGGTCAACCCTCAGCCGTCCCTCGCGTGGGATGTCTTTATTGTAAAGTGACTGGCCGGTGGAGGGCATTCAATTTTCCCACTGGGGTTGTTTCAACAGATCTTTTATGCGGATCGGGGGTTGTCCGGTCCTGATTTGGCTCGGAAGAGTCCGCTGGACCTAAAGCAATAATAAATCAATCAAACATAACACCACAGGCCTACTTTGCAGGTACCTTCATTGGGAATCACTGCAACAAGTACCTGAAAGATGAAACGATTCGTGAAATAACTGACAGTGTAGATAGGGCAGATACATTGACAGATGACCTTGGTGTTGTCACTGCGGCATGCGATATCAGAAAGAAATACTTTAAACTGAACACGCTTTATGCTAGAGTACACAGGCTTCTCTCTCACAAAAAACCAGTTAGCCACAATGACCTCAAGAACTCTGAGGAAGCTATTTCCAAATACATGGAGTTTTACAGGGCTCGTTTCTGTCCAGAAAAAAATGTCACCCCAAAGCAGCATATTCTTGAAACACACTGTGTAGATTGGATGCGTAGGTGGGGATTTGGGCTGGGTTTACATGGAGAGCAGGGAGGTGAAGGAATGCACGCTGAAGTCAACTCCCTGAAAAGGAGAGCATGGGGCTTGAGAAACAAGGCAAAACAACTTCACTTGTTAATGAAAGAGCAACAGATTAAAACTTCACCCCTGCTGCTGGCCACCCCCCCAAAAAAAATTAAAAGGATGGAAATACAGGTTACACCCTCCCCTTAATTGTTTCCCCCTTTTTTAGACAGAGAAAGACAATACATACACTACCGTGAGAATAAGGAGAATAGTTTATAAGGTTTGCTATTTTATATGGAAGTAGAACTTTTATAAAACTATAATTTGCATACATCTTTGTGGCGTTTTCTTGGGGAGGCATTTGTTAATTGTCTTTGTTCAGTCTACCCGGCCGTGTACCTACCACTACCAGTACAGCAGTGAAGCTTGGTCAGTGTGCCCCTTTTGTGAAAGTGACATTTATGATGATCGTTGTTCATCGTACTGTACCTGCATAACTGAATCGCTTGGCCGGTGGGCCATGTTGAGTGACAGTGAACTCTTCATGACTCAATCGCTTGAACAGTGTGCCGTGTTGTGTGACAATGACAGGTATAGTGGTGATTTATTAAGGATATATCCCCATCAGCAAGATGGAAGAGGAATCATGGAAGCGAGGGTGAGTACAATAAATTTTTTATGTGATGTTTCCTACACGCACTAGGTTATATAATCGAAAAACACTCAACCATTGTAAATTCACTGCATAGGCATGCCTAAGATATGTTATTAAATGTTGCATCTCTTCCCTCTCTCTCTCTCTCTCTCTCTCTCTCTCTCTCTCTCTCTCCCTCTCTCCATATTAGTGAATGAATGTCTCCATTGAAAAAAGAACACAGGTCTGTTTTTGTGTGCATGTGTTTACGTTTGTGTGTTGTGTTGTTTTCTTCTGTTTTGTAAATTATTGTAAGGGAAAGTCGGGTAATATGGAAACGGGATATATATATATATATATATATATATATATATATATATATATATATATATGTGTGTGTGTGGGTGTGTTTGTGTGTGTGTGTGTGTGTGAAATAAGGTTTCCCTGGAAGGTCTCGATCGTTTCCTAATACACTCCATTTAATATTACCCGACTTTTCCATACATGCATACTCTAGCTATGCGATGTTTCTCATTTGTGTTTTTTCATTGTAAATTGCTGTATTTTGGTGAGTAACATTAATTGTTTTTGCATGGTGTTAAGTTCCATTTGTGACTTTTATTCACACGCACTAGATTATCGCAAAACACAATACACATTCTACATGCACTGTATTTGGATATGATGACTGATATGTTGTTAAATGTTTAATCTCTCTCGTTCTCTCTCTCTCTCTCTCTCTCTCTCCCTCCATAAAGTGAATGAATTAATGTCTCTGTCACAAACATATACATACACAGGCACACGGGTGTAGTTCTAGAGGTGAAGATGAAGGTCGAAATTAAATCTACGGACGAAGAAATCAGAAGACGATGAATCACGGAATAAAAACTCAACTTTTATTAAAACTACACTGATAAATTACTAGCTGAACTAAAGGCACACGTGCTGATCAAAAAGAACTAAAACTAACACGTAGATTAGACTGAAGACTAAAACAAATATGAAGAACTGAAAAGATGGTGATGGCGGCTTGACCAAGTACAAACCAACGACTACATCTTGACGTAATCCAGACAGGAAACACGCACACGGTGACGTCAATAACATGCAATGACGCATGAATGAAACAAATGACGAAAGATCCCAGACGGAAAACAAGGTGGAATGCCTAATCGAAAATACAAAAATCAAACCAAAGGAAGAATGAAGGTCTACACAGCAGCTGAATCTGCTGACACCCCCGGGGCTGAAGTTCGGGCGGGTGGTGGGAAAGTGTAGACATACACAATCATAATAAAGCTATAACAAGAAAACTGCAAACAGATGATAAATCATGTAACTTAAGAACAAAGTCCAGCGTAAATTATGATAAAATACCGACGAAAGAGTTCGGATTGTCCGTTGTCAAAAAATACAGAAAAGTTATCAATATGCCGTCTGGAAACGGACATCATGAGAATAGATAATTCTATGAGCGCCTAATAGGTCGGAGCATGTCCGTGTTATCAAACAACAGGTAGGCATCGGCTCAAAAAGTCTGCTCCAACGTTGTCCGCACCCTTGATGGCTTCAATGTGGAACTGGTATTGTTGCAAGAGAAGTGCCCATCTCATCAGTCGCGCGTTCTCCAGCTTGGCGCGATGGAGAAAGGCCAATGGACTGTGGTCAGTCTGCACGGTAAAGGGCTTGCCGTACAGATAGGGCTGCAACTTCTGGATAGACCACACAAGCGCCAGACACTCGCGCTCAATGACCGCGTAGCGCTTCTCTGCAGGTTTGAGTTTGCGGCTGATGAATTCAACCGGGAAAAGGATGCCGTCGTGCTCTTGAAGAAGAAGGCCTCCGATACCTCGGTCCGAGGCATCTGTTCTCAGTGTGAAAGGCTGCGACACATCGGCGATGTGTAACACCGGCGCTGTGGCGACTTTGTGCTTCAGCTGCTCATAGGCAGTGGTCATGTCGACGTCCCAGGTGAGGTCAGACGGCGCGCCTTTTGTGAGTGCGTCCGTCAGAGGCGCAGCCACAGCAGCGAAGTTGGGTACAAAGCGTTGGTAGTAGCCTACCAGACCTAGGAAAGAGCGGAGCTCTTTCTTGTTGCTGGGTCTGGCCAGGCTATTCAGCTTGTCGATTTTCTTCTGGTCGGTCTGTAGCGTGCCTTTGCCGACGACGTGGCCAAGGAACTCCAGCTCGTGGTAGCCAAACTGACATTTCTCAGGCTTAACCGTGAGGTTGTGCTGCCGGAGTCGTTGGAAGACTGCCCGTAGAGTCTGCATGTGTGTAGCCCAGTCTTCCGTGCCGACAACCATGTCGTCGATGAAGTGCTGGACGTGATCAATGCCCGCAAGTAGCTTTTTCATCATCTTGCAAAACGTGGCTCCTGAGTTGACCAGGCCAAACGGCATCACCTTCCACTGCCATAGGCCGCTATGGGTAATGAAAGCCGTTTTGTGTCTGTCTTGCTCGGCCACGGGCACTTGCCAGTAGCCTTTGGTCAGATCAATTTTGGACAGGAAATTTGCACTTTGAAGCTTGATAAACAAGTGTTGTGTGTCAGCTACCGGTTCAGCGTGAAACTTTGTCAAAGAATTGACCCTTCTAAAATCAGAACAGAACCGGTATGTACCGTCCTTCTTGACAACGAGCACAATTGGGGATGCATAGGCCGATTTGGATGGTTCTATTATGTCCATTTCAAGCATAGTTTCAATTTCCTTGTCAATGACCTGACGCATAGCATAGGGAGTGTGGTAGCAACGACTTCTCACCGGAACATCGCTGGTAAGCTCGATGTTGTGGTTTTCAAGGTCCGTACGCCCGGGAACATGGCTGAGACGATCAGGAAAGTCCGACAACAACTGGCCAATTTCCTCTTTTTGTTCAGAGGACAAGCTGGGGTTAATATCGAGGGTAGGGACTGCACTGGCTGGGCGTAGATCCAGTGTAGGTATGACGTCATCAGAATCTTCGTGAATGACAGCAGCCGTGGCGCACGGTAATGCTGCACAGAATGCGTTGCGGATGGTGCTCGTCGACGGCTGATCGATGGGGACAGGGTGTGGGGATGTTGCAACGGGCACGTTGCCATCGGCACTTGTTGGGGTTGTATTTGCGTCTCGTGACAAATACTTTTTCATCATGTTAGCATGAAAAATCTTTTCCACGCCATCCTTGTTGATACGGTAGTCGCACTGGCCAATTTTGGCTATCACCTGGTACGGCCCGCGCCACTGCATGGACAACTTAGAGTGCTCTGTTGGGAGTAGCAGTAGCACTGTGTCGCCCTCAGCGAACTGCCTGTCCTTGGCTTTGACATCAAAGTATTTCTTGTACCTGACTTTAGATTTCGCCAGGTTGTCTTGTGCTACTTTGCATGTGTCTTCCAGCCGATTTCGGAGATCAAATACGTATTCGTAGCTGGTCATCACTTCTTCGGGAATTTCCTCTTCTTCAAGGGATTCACGTAGGACAGCCATGGGACCTCTGACAGTGCGGCCAAACAGCAATTCAAACGGTGAGAATTGTGTCGAAGTATTCGGTACTTCCCGATAGGCGAACAACAGGGGGTCCAGATATCTGTCCCAATCCTTTGGGCGCTCAGCGCACATGCGTCGCAACATCTCCTTCAATGTGCCGTTCATCTTTTCGGTCAAGCCGTTGGCCTGAGGGTGATAAGCCGTGGTGAAAGACTGGTTCACGTTGAGGAGGCGGCAAACTTCGGCCATCATCTCGGATGTGAACTGACTTCCCCTGTCGGAGTGCAATGTCTTAGGGCAACCACACCGAGAAAAGATGCTGATTAGGGCCTCGGCGACTGTCTCCGTGGTGATGTTGGGCAACGCAACGGCTTCAGGGTAGCGTGTAGCATAATCAACTAGAGTGAGAATGTACTTCTTACCCGACGTCGTGCGCTCGAGGGGGCCAACGATGTCAACGCCGACTCGGCTGAACGGTTCGCCGACGAGTGGCACATCACCAAGGGGCACCGGTGGCACCTTGCCTTTGGGAATGGATCGTTGACAATTGTCACACGATTGGCAGTGTCTCTTTACGTCAGCGCGCATGGCGGGCCAGAAGAAGTGAGGGATAATGCGGTTGAAAGTCTTGTCTGCCCCAAGATGCCCGGAGAGCAAACCTTCATGCGCGAGTTTCAACACTTCGGGACGCATGGATGTGGGCAAAACAATCTGTGTGTATATTTGTCCAGGCATATTGTACTCTTCGTAGGAGCGCATAAGAATGCCATCTTGAAGGAAGAACTTGGATTGACCGTAACGGTGATCCATGACTGATAGCTTTTTAGCCAGTTCCCTCGACTTGGCTAATGTTGGGTCAGAATTCTGTGCTGCAATCAGATTCTGGCGATTCATGTGTACGCCAATCATCCCAACGGTTGTCAGCGGTTTCACTCTCGAAGGGAGTTTGGCGGAAGCGTCTTGGGCGCGCGTCACCGCCGCTGCCTGCTGAATGTTGAAAGAATCTTGTGGATGAACCTGGGGGGTAGGTTCCGTGGTCGGTTGCTGAGCGCTACCTTCCACGCCGCTGGCTGCCGAGTCAGTTGCTGTCAGAGCGTCAGCTTCCTTACGACTGGGTGGCGCAGCGGCCATCATCAGATTGATGACTGTAGGCGATGACGGGATGTCATCCTGGCAAGTACGTTTGCCGTGGACCGGCGGGCACTCCCGACCTGCATCCTTCTCGTGTCGAGTGGATCTCGACGGCGACAAGACTCGCTCTCTCTGAAAGATTTCAGACGCAGCAACTCCGTCCACATTTCCGATGATGCATGGGTACAACGGGGTATCCATGACAACTACATCAACTTCACCTTGAAGAAAAGGAGATTGAACATGCACCCGAGCTGTGGGAAAGGTTTTCACTTGGCCGTCAATGAGCATTAGTTTCTGAGTGATGGCAGACATGCAGTGGTCGGGCACGAGGGACCTCTGGACGATGATGCAGCCACATCCAGTGTCACGCAGCACTTGGCACACTCGCCCCTCCACGCAGCCTGGCAGGACGGGCATCGCCATATCATTGTCCGCACGTGTAGTGTGGATTAAATTGTGCTGCACGCATGCTCCGCTTGGTGTGGTTTTGCAATGCCTTGATGTGTGGCCTGGCTGCTTACACTTGAAACAGATCACGGGGTGTTGTCGATGCTGCTGTAGCTGCTGCTGCTGCTGTTGCTGCTGTTGTTGGCCTTGGGGTGCTTGTAGCTTAATTTGTCCTTGTTCGACGTTGGAAGTAGGAGAAGATGACGTAGATTGCTGTCGAGCCTTGTCCGTCGTTGCTGTCTTGGTTTTGGCCTTGCCGCTTAATGAACGCGCTGCAGTGTAAGACTGCAAGTTGGAGACTACTGACTCCCATGTGTTGCTATTGCATTGCCGTACAAAAACTCGCTCTTCGTAGCTGTAGCACTTCATAATTTGTTCAATGAGAAACAAGTCACGAAGTTGTTCGTATGTGGTGACTTTTTCCGCCATGAGCCAATCGTCGAAGTGACGGATGAGACGTTTGGAGAACTGGTTGGGCAGCTCAAACTGCTCAGGACGGGCGTTGCGGAACGTGCGCCTGTATTCTTCGGGAGTGCGGTTGAAATGGCTGCGGAGGGCTTCCTTTATGTCATCGTAGGTGACGTCCGTGGACAGCATACAACGGTTATAGACGTCACAGACCTGGCCCTTGCAAAACACCTGACCGAGCCACAAAACCCAGGCGTTAGGGTCCGGGTCAGCCAGCTGGGCTCTTCGCTCGAAAGCCGCCAGGAAAGCGTCAATGTTGTCCGATTTCTCATCAAACTGAGGGAAAGATTCGCATTTCCATGCAAACTGACGCTGTTGCTGAAGCCTGTCCGCGTTCATCTGGCTACGGTCTTCATGTTGCAGCTTCAAGAACAACATCTCTCTTTCGTGCTCCCTCTGCCTGTTTTCGTGCTCCCTCTGCCTGTTTTCGTGCTCCCTCTGCCTGTGCGCCTCCTCCAATTTCATCATCTCGATCTGTAGCAGCAGCTGTGCATCAGAGGTGGGAGTGGGTGGGTGTAGTATCGAAGATGGATGATTAGAACTACTTTCAAAGAATTGGTGGTGAGTGGGGTTGCCTGGGGATCTTTGGTCGCCAGTCTCCTCTGTTTCGCCTGTGGCAGTGCTACGCAAGTTGTAGTGCGGCGTAGCCATTGCTGTTAGTATAGATGTTAGTGTCTTGTTCTTTTTTTGTTGTTTTTTTGTCTCGTCGGGGTCGCCAATTGTCACAAACATATACATACACAGGCACACGGGTGTAGTTCTAGAGGTGAAGATGAAGGTCGAAATTAAATCTACGGACGAAGAAATCAGAAGACGATGAATCACGGAATAAAAACTCAACTTTTATTAAAACTACACTGATAAATTACTAGCTGAACTAAAGGCACACGTGCTGATCAAAAAGAACTAAAACTAACACGTAGATTAGACTGAAGACTAAAACAAATATGAAGAACTGAAAAGATGGTGATGGCGGCTTGACCAAGTACAAACCAACGACTACATCTTGACGTAATCCAGACAGGAAACACGCACACGGTGACGTCAATAACATGCAATGACGCATGAATGAAACAAATGACGAAAGATCCCAGACGGAAAACAAGGTGGAATGCCTAATCGAAAATACAAAAATCAAACCAAAGGAAGAATGAAGGTCTACACAGCAGCTGAATCTGCTGACAGTCTCCATTGAAAAAAGAACACAGGTCTTTTGTGTGTGCTTGTGTTTGTGTGCTGTTTTGTAAATTAATGTAGGGGAAAGTCGGGTAATATGAAACGAAGTGTAATAATATATATACGAAATAAGACTTCCCTGGAAGGTCTCGTTTCCTAATACACTCCATTTAATATTACCCGACTTTTCCATACATGCATACTCTAGCTATGCGATGTTTCTCATTTGTGTTTTTTCATTGTAAATTGCTGTATTTTGGTGAGTAACATTAATTGTTTTTGCATGGTGTTAAGTTCCATTTGTGACTTTTATTCACACGCACTAGATTATCGCAAAACACAATACACATTCTACATGCACTGTATTTGGATATGATGACTGATATGTTGTTAAATGTTTAATCTCTCTCGTTCTCTCTCTCTCTCTCTCTCTCTCTCTCTCCATAAAGTGAATGAATTAATGTCTCCATTGAAAAAAGAACACATATCTTTTGTGTGTGCTTGTGTTTGTGTGCTGTTTTGTAAATTAATGTAGGGGAAAGTCGGGTAATATGAAACGAAGTGTAATAATATATATACGAAATAAGACTTCCCTGGAAGGTCTCGTTTCCTAATACACTCCATTTAATATTACCCGACTTTTCCCTACATGCATATTCTAGCTATGCGATGCTTTCTTATTTGTGTTTTTTCACTGTAATATGCAGTATTTTGGTGAGTAACATTAATTTTATTTGCATGGTGTTAAGTTCCATTGCTCATTAATTGTCTGTATTGACTTCCTGTGACTTTTATTTACACGCACTAGATTATCGCAAAACACATTACACAGTCATTCTACATGCGCTGTATATGGATGACTGATATGTTATTGCTAGCGCAGCTTGCATGAGCTATACCTTTGGGTAAAGTAATTATAAGCTTCCAGAAAACTGCTAGGCGTGTGCCAATTGCATAGGCTGTGCAGTGCGCTGCTGGCGGTTCAGAGCTGGTTATAAGCAGTTCAGCCTGCGTTAAGGGACCCTACGAGACAGAACTAGGCGTTTTTTTAGCCACCGGCTGAAAGTACTGCTATGAACGGGCGTGACTAACTCAGATTGACGTCCACAGAGGTGCAGGTGGGGACAGAGATTGTCCCAGGGATTTGCAAAACCGGTACGACGTCACAGTAAACAAACCCACTCGAACGCAAACCGGTAGGCCAGTCACAGAAACCGGTATGACGCATAACAAAGCTTAATAATGCGTCACTATTTTTGCCACCGAAAATCTGCCGACGAATGCAGTGATTAATTTATTGCTCACCGTAAAGCCTACTAACTATAACTGAAACGATGTTTGCCAACAAAAAGAGTAAATAACAAACATTTCTTACCTATTTCCGTCGCGTTTTGCTTTTCGAGTTTGCGCGAGTTTAATTTATCCATATTCACGATAGCCTTGCGCCCGCCAATGTTATATCATTCTGTATTAATTACCTCAAAGAATATGGCAAGGCTACTGAACGCATTCGCAGGCCTCTCGTCTACACTCCCTAAACACATAATCAGCGTGGCTGGCTGTCTCTCTCTCCTCTCTCTCTCTTAATTTCTCTTGTTTTTCTTTCTCTTTTCCTTTATTTTTGAAACCAGTCAAACAAAATAAGAATCGGTAGGCTCTACCAGCTACTGATTTTTCAACTGGTATTTTTATTCTCAAACCTGTAAAATACCGGTAATTTCCTGTTAAATCCATCCCTGAGGGAACCACTTTTCGGCAAACATTGAGGAAAATGTGCTGACTGACACGCAAAATCATTAACATTCATTTTTATTTTTGGAGGGAAATTTGCTGACTGAAACAGGTGAACAGAATCTATATTTTCGAAACGTTTTGTTTGTTTTATTGATTTTCTGTAATAAATACGGCTGTATTAATTGTAAAAGTAGGCATGTCTGGTGACTAGACACTTTTAAAGTCCAGTAACATCCCCACCATCGCCATTATCACCATCACACTTATCACCGGCCATCTTCATTACCTGCTGCCTTCTTTGATGAGTTCAATGGCAATGCAGATCCTCTTGGCTAGAACGATGACAATCAGGATGAAGATCAGTAGCAAAGTTGCTGAGGTGCAACCTGCATAAAGCAAACTGAATTAAAATGAATAAATATAATAATAATAATAATAATAATAATAATAATAATAATAATAATTTTTTAATTTTTTAATTGAGCGCCATTCCAAACTAAACTAGAAGGGCAAAGCCCATACGACTCGCATGCTCCTTATGGATCTAGCAATATTTAACATGAAAATGAGTACCCAGAAAAAAATGAAATGAAATGGAGGCATTAAAATGCAAATACTGACTTTGATCTATCAATGCTCTTGACTTTGATGACTTTACCTCCAACTCCAAATACATTCATCTATATCAAATACAGTAAAAGCTGTATTAAGTACACAAAAAAACCAGTGACATTGTGACAACCTTGACCTTCAGTGACCTTGACCTGATCCTGACCTTCATGTAACCTCTGATGGCCTGTATGATCAAATAACCCATTGTTGTTGCTTACTATAAGTTAACCTTTAGGCTGCGCTGTCAACGTACGTAGCACGGGGTGTTTAACGCCATCCTAATGTGATGTATCCGTACGGTGTACGGGAGATAGTATAAGGGAGGTAAAAGCGTTTATAAAATAAATCCTTGGTCATGATTATGAAACAAAAGTTGTTTCCCTTAAACTGTAATGTTTTGGAAAGAAAAATCTTTTGGTTTAGAGGTAATTTTCAAACAAAAAGCACGAGTCGAAGCACTTGGTGCTGGCGAAATTTTCCGCCTCGTTCGTCGAATCATGGCACGCAGAACATACACGGCAGAAGAGGTGGCGCAAATGTTTTAGGAAGAAAACTTTGATGATAATAGTGGGGATGAAGATTTTGATGCGGGTGATGATGTTTATGTGGCAGAGGCTGGAGGGAGGGATTACGATTCGGACGAAGAATATCGCCGCCTACAATCTTTAGCAGACAAAAAGTAGGTGAAAAAAAAACTTTGTTATTTTCACTAGATCTATAATAATATTATTTGCCTTTTACACAGACTATTTCTGTATTTATCAGGCTTTGATTACCGTCCATTTTGGTTCTTATAATTTTTGGTAATAAATCTTTTTTCTATTTTGCAATTCTTTGCATATGACTTCAAGAATGGGTGTGCAGTTGAGTGAGAGTGAATTTGTTTGCTCATGCCCCTAACTTTCCATCCCATAATTGTACTAACCAACAATCTTACACTTTTTTGTGTCTGTTCTTTGGAATCTTTATTCAATTTCCTTTAATTTGATATATACTTTTATATATCTAGATGTAATAGTTTAGCAACAATGGCATATATAATAAGGCATGGGTGTTTTTAATCGTAAGTCAAAATTTTCTCTAGCACAAAGCAGGAAAAACATGCCAGCAGGCTAAGGGTTAAACAAAACCATTCCAAAAAAACAACAAAATTTAAAAAAAAAATTTTTGCAAAGCCTAAAATGACCTTTTTTCATTCAAGATCAACTAAAAAACTTAACAAATATGAAAGATCAATCTTTAATCTCTAAATTCAACAAGTTAGCACTTTATATCTCTCTTAGTTTAGGGTCAAGGTCACTTCAAGGTACCTATACAAACTGACTTTGGACAGCTCCAGTGACTTTGACCTTAGAGCAAGATTAACCAAATTTGCATAGTATGTGTGCTTCATTGTATCTATCATGCATGAAAGAAGCAGGTTCAATATTAATAACTTGAAGAAAAAAGTGAAATCATGTAGAGAAATTTAAAAAAAAATTCATTTACTAACATGTGTTGCCTTCGTGACCTTGACTTTAAAGTGAAGTCATTCATTCATTGATCATTTTCGAGGTCTCATGGATATACACCATCTTACCAAGTTTGGTTGTGAGAGTTGAAATGAGTTCTGATAGATTAAATAAGCCACTTGCAAGTTTTGCATAGACGGACAGTGGACACAGACAGAAGGACAGAAACATTTTATTTTCAATGTCATTTTTGGACTATTTAAGACTCATCTCCCACAGATTTGCAAAAATCTGGGCAACGTTATTTTTTTTAGAGGGGGTGGGGTTGGGTGGAGGAGAAGGGGATAGAGGTAGCATTCAAACTTGAGGATGAAGGCTTGTAACAGTCCAAACTTTCACATTATACTTTCAACATTCTCTCTCCATCTTGCACTCACTATTTGTGGAATTGGAAGAGAGATAGAGCCAAAGAGGAGGGGAGTGGGGGGAAAAAGGTTTAGGGGTGGGGAGAAGGAGAGGAGAGAGGGAAAGGAGATGTGGTGGTGTGGTTTGGGAGGGGGGAGGAGGGGGGGGAAGGTGAAGTACAACAGTCTTACTTCCCCAAAAGCAAGCCAGGTCTGTATGCAAAAGAAGTAGTACTCCAAACTGAGAACAAACGCTTACTACAGTCTGAGCTCACCTGTGATACTTTCACAATTCTCTCTCACCCTCTCACACACACTTGAGGAAGGAAGGAAAGAGGGAGGGAGTGAGTGAGGGAGGGAGAGAGAGAGAGGATGGAGGGGGGGGGGTAGGAAGGTAGAGGGCTAGTACAACACTCTCACTTACCAAATGCTAGCCAGGTCTGCTTGAGAGAGAGGTAGTACTCAAAGTTGAGGACAAAGGCTTGAGACAATCCAAACTCTCCGGTCGCGTTCTTGGCCTTCAGGTCGTAGTATCGCCTGTAGCTGTAGTAACTGCCTAAAAATGAGCCACAATAATTTCACACACACACACACACACAAAGAAAAGAATAAATACAATTAGTAAGTAACGTTTTATTTGTATTACATGCCTGTAAAACGTTAATGCAAACATGTTATACGTGTATGTGTTTCAGATCTCTGGCGCGATTCTATATAATAATAATATTTAGCAAATTCATTAAGATGTGCAATAAATTATTTTGCAAAACAAGCTTTAGGTAGTACATACAACACCCTACAAAATGACAATGGCACAGCACCTCAATGGGTAGAATGCCTGATGAGTTTATTCTGCTTTAAGTGACATGGGTTCCATTCTCAACAGTGACAGAAGATTTTTCTACTTTCTGTATTGATTCTTTCTTTGCGATTCACGTCCTCCATTATCCTCCTCCCAATGATAACAAAAAGAACAAAAGAAGGAAAGAAGAAGAAGAAGAAGAAAATAATGATGTAAAAGAAGAAGAGGAACTTCAAGAAGAAGAACCAGGACCAATTATAATGCTGTCGATAAAATACTTTAGTGGGAAGAAAAAACAATAAATTTTCATTGAAGAAGAAGAGGAAGAAGAAGAAGAAGAAGAAGAAGAAGAAGAAGAAGAAAGAAAGAAAGGAAAGAACTTGAAGAAGAAGAAGAAGACCTCAAACAATACATTAAAACGGAATAAATGTAAAATAAACTGACTGAAAACGAACAGGGCGGCAAACAAGACTAGAGTCAGCCACACCATGATGCCAACCAGCCACCGCAGCAATATGATCCACAACAAGGAGACCGCCATCGCAATCAGCATACCACTGAAACCACAACATTCAAAAATCAGAGGAAGTGACCACAGAAGGAGCACTACACAGACCATTTTGATTTTGTATCCCACTCTAGCCCTATCATAAACTTGCCCTCCGCTCTTTTATTTCCCCCGCTCAGACCCTTGTGGGGTATATACGAGGGTGGCCTATATAATAATGCCCGTATCCTTTCAACCCCGCTCCAAGATTCCCTGATCTCTCCTTCAGATGAGAGCATAAACCATGTATGCACTAGGTCCCTTCTCCCCATCCCCAATGGCCTGGGATTGGGCTCACACTAGCCGCCCAAAGGTTGCAAGTGGGTGCCTCGGGTGGCTGGATCCTGTACCGGCCAGTGTCTTGAGCCGCTGTGAAGCTGGAAGAGCGTTATATAAGAACGATGAAATAAATGTCTCTGCCATTCCTCTGCGGATGCGAAAGCTTCAAGACTAGATCGCCGTATTAAGTTATAATGAGACACGGGAGGCTACAAAACATTCAACGTCATGAATGTTCATATCAGACAGATTGATTTATGATGTATTTATTTGATTGTTCTTATACAGCCATTTTCCAGCTCAAGGTGCTAGCTATGGCAGATATGGACTCAAAGTCGCCCAGATATAAAAACCTAAAGGTCTTCAGTGGTTCCAGTATTTATCAAGTTTAGTGTTCTCCACTGACTTTTCTTCAAACCCACCACCCGGGTAGGCAAATTCTCAAGACTTCTGATGCCTGGAGGCCTAACCCAGGGACGAGTAATTTGATCAAGCACGTCACCTAGCGGGCAAAAGGCTGATAGCCTATGATGCCAGCTATGTTATACTATACGATACTATACGATACTATACTATACTATACCACACCATACTATACTATATTAGTAAGAGTAGGAAGAAGAACTAAAAAGAATGCATGATGGTAGATATAGTGGCACATAGCTTGTGGCAAAATTTGAATGCCGTTTTTCTCTATATATAATTTAGAAATCAATTTTTGCAGCTCACATATATGAATATAATACTAATAGCTTCACAGTTCCGGCCACATGTTCAAATATTTTAAAGTCATTAAATATACATTCATACTGCTGAACACAGCAACCTCCTGAGGATGTGCTTGATCTGCTATGCCGCAGAAACATTACCAAGAAGAACAAAAGAGTAGAGAAGACCTAAGTGTGTGACGAACGGGAAAAATCAACAGACCAAGAAAACACGTTGGTATGTTTATTCCGGACGAACCAACAAAAGATAAAAACATACCCGAGCGGCATCGATATGACCGGCGAAGCGGGCTGATTGATATCCGAGTCGCGAGAAGACTACAGTGGAGGGCGGACGTACCTGAGTCATGGCGAGAGGGGCTGTGGATCTACGGCCGAGACCCGCGTATGACCACAGAGAGGCCGAAGGGGGACATCGGCGAGAGATCTACTAACCAGCACCACGGACAGCCATCTTGAATGGACTACGTCTACTGGGCCACAATTACAAAATGACTGATGATGAAGCAGCGAAACGGACAATGGTTTCACCACAAGACTTCGCTATGCGAGCGCGTGCATACTCAAAGACAATTATGACATTTATGTTGCATAAAACTGTGCCGAAGAAATGGCCTGCATTCGAGAAAAGAGACTTTGGAGATTAATCTGACGTCATTACTGCGCATGATGTCGTCGTCAAAATTGCGTCATATAGTTTAGAAAAAGATTGTTTGTAAATTGTTTGGAAATGTTAGTTAGAAATAGTTGATATTGTTATGCATATTTGGTTGTTCAGGCTGCTATAGGATTTTTGTAATAGTTTGTTTTAGTTTAGCTTAATATGGAAGTTTCGAGACCTAAATGGATGGAACTCTTTCTCTTCGGGACCGCAGCGCAAGACTACAATGATGAAATCTCACGTGACTTAACAACAGGGCTGGAAAACTTGCAGTTTCTATGCAAGAGAAACAGAAGATTACACACCATTGGCGGAAATAAGGAAGATGCCTTGTGAATGGACGTCGTTTGGATAATGTGGATAATGGACAAACGGCGCTATGGAAACAGAGCATAGAAACTACGGCCATAAAAGCAGCAAAGCATCGTCGGCGCGGGGAACGAAAACTAAGGACGAAAACTGAGGGAAAACTGAGGAGGACACATCCATCTGAGCTGGACTTTAAAGATTTGATCGAAATTATGATGTAATCATCAGATTACATCAGGAACATAAAGATTTGACGAAAAACCCAGGAAAAATAACAAGATTTGAATCGAAATTAGTACAAAACAATCAGCAGCCTTTTTCTTTGACCCTTTGTAATTTTTTCGGCAATGGATATATTTTCTAAAACGAACTCACTTGGATGAAAAACACAAAAACTTGAATAAATTCTCAAAACGTAATTTCCAGATATTTTGGCAATTCTTTTATTAATAGTTACATAATTGTTTTAATTTCTCTCTGACTTTGCTTTTGGAAAATCTCTCTCTGTCGCCATCCTGACGTTACAAGTGCAAAACACTGCTGTTTTCCTACAAAACCCAAATAATTGCAGTGTTTTAGATCCTAAAAAATGTGAGGGTATTCATACCTCCTGAGTTAAAATGTAAAGGGTATAAATGTTATAACATGACTGATTTTAATTATATGTTTTATATGCCTGACATACATTGCTGTGAAGTTCCTTATGGGATAATAAAGATTTGTTGTTGTATTGTTGTATCTCCAGCTGGATTTTCAAAGTGTACAACCATTCACAAGTACTTTGTTGCTTTTCCGTCATTAATTTGTATGCAAGTTTCTTGACATCATGACATATGATACTGTTACAGTGTCTAGTGTGTTGTGAAGCAAAACAGACTGTTCTTAATAAAATTTTGAAATATCCAAGATGAAAATACTGTTTCATGTACATGCCTACCGTTTAGTGTCCACAACAACAAAGAAAGAGAGATGCTCTCTTCACAAAATTAGTACAAAATTAGCTAATACATGTGTAACAATTTTAACTGCCTTTTATTGTGTACTGTGTTCATCACTTCACGCTTGTTAATTGCATAAGTAAGGCTGAAAAAACTTTAATTTGTCATTTTGAAATCGCAGAAAAGGATGCACCAACAGTTACATTAATCAGCTCCAGACACGTCACATGCTATTCATAGCATGAACTGAATTAAAACACATTCTAAACTCCCATACAGAAGCAAACAATGCACTGCATGAGACCATCAGGCCTAGTTTCCAGACAGGAGAATTCCATCTTCCATTTATTTTCAAATGTTTTCACAGCTCATTTGTGCTGGATGACGACATTGAAGCACAAGGGTCAGACTCGGTTGTAGATGACGACGTGGAAGCACAAGGGGTCAGACTCGTTGGTATAAGTGTTTCCTTGCGTAACAGAAGCTTCCTGAGATGGATCAATTTCAGGCAGATTTCTCTGCTAATCAGACGGTGATCCAGTTTTATCACCTTCAACTACTTTCAAAAACTTCAAAATACTTATACTTTGTAGTTGATTCCCTGGCGCAGCTTATTCTGCTTTCCTTTTCTTTGCTGGTTTTGACGGAGGGCGCATGATTGTTGAATTGAAACAAAGCCACAGTGCAACAGAAAAAAGTTGAAACTCGGCGCCATGCACAGATGGAATGAAGGGAAGTGACCGAACCCGAAATAGAGTTTCTTCCCTTGCAGATACGTCATATTCGGTCGTCTGCTATGGAAGCGCACAGGCACTTGAACGTTGCAATTCCTGCTAGTGATAGTTGAATCTCAGAACAGACAACTTCAAAACATGCGGAACCTACGTAGTAGGTTGCGCAAGTTGCGTAGCCTCAATGGCCGTACTTCAGCTGATAAATTTCTGTACGTTTTCAGACCTCTTCCAAGAAAAACCATTACGTGATCAGACCCCCTCTCTGACACTCTTTTATGTGATTTTGGACGCCAAGAGGTATAATACCTCCAAATGTACATGATCTAAAACACTGTAATTGTATATAAAACTTCTCCACATCAAACAAATATTATACTAAAACGATACCCAAAACAATAATGTTTTCAATACTGACACAAGAATGTGTGGCCACGATTGCGAGAGATCTCGGAAGACCATTTCAGCGTAGCCTTTCAACTTGTAGAACCGAGCCAGAGATCTGAAACACACACACAGACACACCTATATCATGTACATGTGCATGCTGGCAGGTGAATGAACATTATTGGCGATTTGACAGACAGGGGATATCCAGCCCAGAAAATGGGGAGCATGGACTTAAATTGGCACTGAACCCCCAGAGCAATCATACCGCTAAGATGGACAGTGACAAATTTCGGCTTTTAACTTGCCCACCACAGGATTCCAAAAAGGGTCATCGGTGTGGCATGTGATGGAACTATCTTTTTTTTCTCTCCACAGATACATGCAAACAAATGAATGCATCTAGACAAACATATAAAGAACAAATAAATTCCATCATCCAGATGTGTGATGGTTTCATTAAAAAAATATGGCAATGAAACTGTAACTGATGATGTTAACACTTTCAGGACTTGGAGCGAGGAAAATGCAGAGGGTGGGAGAGTTTGTGGAAGGGTGCACGGGGGTATATATTTGGGGGGGTGAGGGTTAAAGATGAGAGAAGGGAGAGTTGAGAGAAAATAATAATAATAATAAAAATAATAATAATAAGAGTATTTATATAGCACCTTTTCCTAATAACATCAGCTCAAAGCCCAGTTCTCACGCATTTATATTTAACCTTTAGGCTGCGCTGTTTATGTAGTACGAGGTGTTTAAAGCTAGAGTAATGCGATGTCTACGTACGTTGTACGAGATAGTATAAGGGAGGTAAAAGCGTTTATTAAAATAAATCCTTGGTCATGATAATGAAACAAAAGTTGTTTCCTTCAACTGTAATGTTTTGGAAAGAAAAATCTTTTGGTTTAGAGGTAATTTTCAAACAAAAAGCACGTGTCGAAGCACTTGTTGCTGGCAAAATTTTCCGTGTCGTTTGTCGCCATCATGGCATGCAGAATATACACGGCAGAAGAGGTGGCGCAAATGTTTCAAAAAGAAAACTTTGATGATGATAGTGGGGATAAAGATTTTGATGCGGGTGATGATGTTTATTTGACGGAGGCTGGAGGGAGTGATTACGATTCGGACGAAGAAGAAGATCGCCGCCTACTATCTTTAGCAGACGATGGTAGGTGAAAAAAATCTTTGTTATTTTCACTAGATCTATAATAATATTATTTGCCTTTTACACAGACTATTTCTGTATTTATCAGGCTTTGATTACAGTCCATTTTGGTTCACATAATTTTTTGTAATAAATCTTATTTCTATTTTGCAATTCTTTGCGTATGATGGGTGTGCAGTTGAGTGAGAGTGAATTTGTTTGCTCATGCCCCTAACTTTCCATCCCATAATTGTACTAACCAACAATCTTACACTTTTTTGTGTCTGTTCTTTGGAATCTTTATTCAATTTCCTTTTATTTAATATATACCTTTATATATCTAGGTGTAATAGTTTAGCAACAATGGCATATATAATAAGGCATGTGTGTTTTTAATCGAAAGTCAAAATTTTCTTTAGCACAGAGCAGGAAAAACATGTCAGCCGGCTAAGGGTTAAGATTAACCCAGAAATACATTAGAAAAGAAGTTAAACAAAAACGAAACGGTAATAAATTATGCAAAGACATAATACAAACATGAAAAAGAATATTTACAAGTAAAATATAAAAAAGGAGGGAGGGAGGGGAAGGAGGAGAGCAGATAAGGAGTGAGGGGACTGGGGGCGTGTGGTGAGAGGGCAGTAGTCTGAATCACAAAAAAAGGAATGATGACGGTGAAGGAAGGAGACATTTTTAACCTCTTGAACCCGAAAGACCGATATATCGGTCTAGCCATTAAACAGCTGTGCCCCGAAAGACCGATAAATCGGTCTTGTAACCTTACCGTTAATCTTACGGTCTGTACACAGCTTACTGTTCTTTCTAGTACTTGCTGTTTGGAATAGGGTTATTGAGGGTTATTGGGAATAAGGTAAAGCAAAATGTCAGCGCTCTAGTGCAGCACAGTGCGTGTTTTTGTGACGTTTTTTTCTCAATTTTGCGTCATGAAACGAAGGTCTACAAATCAAGGAAGCATCGCTAAGCGACTGTACACAACTCAGGAAGTAATCGATCAATTGTGGGATGAAAATGAAGATGAAGAGATTACATTTGAAGTACTTTGGGTTGTCTAACACTTTGGTTATGTTTTTGTTGTTTTACTAACAGCATGCTAAAAATGCCATTTTTCTCCGGGGAGCCCAGGGGATGGGCATGGGCAGGGGGTGGGGCCCCAGGGTTCAAAGGGTTAAGGAAGAGATGAGTTTTCAAGTTGGACTTGAAAGTGGCTATGTTTAGAGAGCTGCGAAGAGAGAGAGGAAGAGAGTTCAAAGCTGAAGGACCAAGCACTGAGAAAGATCGACAGCCTGCATAGGAGAGTTTGTATGGGGTATTAGCATGAGGGTGTCAGAGGAAGAACAAAGATTTGTACATGGCTTGTAGAAGTGAATGTTCTGGGTGAAATAGGAAGGGGCTAATCCACGGTCGCACCTGTAACAGAAAGTACAGATTTTGTAGGTAATCCTCTGAGATACAGGAAGCCAGTGGAGAGAACGTAGAAGGGGTGAGATATGATCAGACTGTTTCATTTTGAGAACCAGACTAGCAGCTGAGGTCTGAACACGGAGTAGATGAACAGAAGAGGAAGGAAGCCCATCCAGAGGAGAGTTACAGTAGTCTAAGCATGACAGGACATGAGAGTAGAGTTTGGCTGTAGCGTCAGTGGTCAGATGCTTGTGGGCAAGGCCTATTCTACGGGGCTAAAATTTCATGTTTGACAGGTTTTATGGATGAATTCTGGCATGGAGAGGGTTTTATCAAGAAAAGCATTCGATCTGGGAGGATAAGCCTTTTTTATTGACTCACACGGCACCATCCTCTAGATCAGAGCCAGTGATGGTTTCGTTGGCCATGTTGGTGAGGTTGTGTTTCTTGTCGGCTGACAAGATGGCGTCTTTCAGGTCCACGATTTTGTCAAACACTGCTGGAATGCATCTGTTGATCACTGGAAGAAAAAAGAAAAAAAAAGAAGCGTAAAATAAAATACAGAAAACAAAAAAAAAACTATTTAAAAAACAACACCCTATACTCCATTTAATAATAATAATAATAAGGGTATTTATATAGCGCTTTATCCTAACACCATAGTGCATTTATATAGCGCTCATTCAATACACGATAGTGAGATGTTATAACATGTTATGCTTTATAGCTCAAAAGCTTTTTCTGGACTCATGTAAGCGCCTAAAGCTATGTTTAGATCAGGCAGAAAAAACATTAATAATAATAATAATAATAATAATAATAATAATAATAATAAAATAATAAATGTATTGTACAGGCCGTCTGATGCAATTGGGATGGGGTGGAATAATAATAATAATAATAATGATAATAATAAATTACACTTGTTAGGTGATGTTCTGACACATAGTGCAAATCTCACAAACACTCACTGCACATACTCACACGTTCTTTCACCATCCATTTTACAAAACATAACATGTATACATCAATTGATCGAGAGGCACATCAACCAACAACAAAACACCTATTTTCAAAGAAACACTTATTCCTCCAAAACAGACTACCTATAAAATGAACAGGGAAAAAAATTGGAAGTAAACTCATCAAATGCCAAGCAAAAAAGTAGAATTTCAGTTGCTGATTTAAATGTACCAATCTCTTCCAAGTTTCTCAGACCGGCAGAAAATGCGTGCCAGAGAGATGGCGCAATGAAAATGAAACCCTAATCGCCAACAGTTTTCAGGTGTTGGCGCACAACCTTCAACAGCGTTTTTGAGGATGACTGGAGAGTCCAGAAGGAATGCTGCTAGCTTATTGTTAGGCAGCACAGTTGGCCAGAAAGCGATGCTGGCCCCAATCCCAGTGTCAAGGGTGTGTTGAGGGCATAGGCCTACAAACAGCCTATGCTTGATGGATCTCCCACACTCAGCGCTACACGTATTATCAATGGTCAATTCAGCCCCCAGGGTTGAATCTTGATATGTGTAATTTGAATTCATTTATCCACGCAGCCTGTTCACTCAGCAACAACGCAAGAATCGCCGTATAAAGTTTTCCAACTGAAATCAGCAATCACCAACAAGTGCATACAAGATTGCTTTCTGAAAATAACTCTCTGCAAGCTGACCGTGCATTACTTACATAGCCTCTTGGCAATAAAGTAAAGCTTAGAACATTCCAGAACAACGCAATAACACCCAATCGAAATAAAACTTGTCACCGGAACTACGCACTGTTATTGTAGAATGTTTACGAATTTACAGCAGTCGACTAGCTATCGGCAGAAAGACCTGGAACATTCGATCGATAATAAACAAGTGATTCCAAGTTTTCAACTCTACTATAACAATATCGACCGACGAAAATAATCAACATTATACAAATCTTTCTCTAGCAACAACGCAGAATAAAGTCAAAGGTAAATACACGCTATTATTGAATACATTGCAAAACAAAATGTGTGGAACTATTGAACATTCTATAAATTTTGAGACTGTAATTATCTATTACCTATTATCTATATCTGTGGGTTCGGGCAAATAGAATAGACCCAACGTTTCCCGGCGTGTCGTAAGAGGCGACTAACAGGGGTGATGTTAGCACAGCATCACTGGGCGAAAGTCTTCTACACAGAAGTCACCGGCCAGGGCGGAGGAACCTCACGTTACTACAGGTTCAACGACCACGTGCTCAGGGCCAAGGCGAGCCACACTGTATTCGTGGATTTCGGCTGTGGCCAACAGCCTGGAGAGGATTGGGCCCTGCCAGGTCTTTTTTGCCCAAGACACAACACATGATGAGGTTATCCACTAATTCCATGCCGGATCGGTCGTCGCCCGGAACAAGGACCGCGCCTTCCGTTGGCCACCAGGACGGAGGTGAAAAGTATGCTACTGATGGACAAATTAGCAAGATCCGCACGAGAAACAACATCGTCATAGGAACTTGGAATGTCAGGACCCTAACTGCGGAAGGAAAATTAGAAGAACTGGCCCACGAGCTGGACCACTATCGATGGAACGTTCTAGGTATCAGCGAACTGCGCTGGAAAGGCCTAGGTGAAACAACGACTGACAAAGGCCACAAGCTCTATTTCAGCGGTAGAGATGACAGGCACGAACACGGCGTTGGATTCTTGGTCCACAAGAACATTCTAGCCACTGTCATGGGTTGCCGCCCAGTCTCCAGTAGACTCATTACCATCCGTCTGAGAGCAACCCCTTTCAACATTACCATCATCCAGGCCTATGCCCCAACATCAGACTATGAAGACAGTGAAGTGGAGGATTTTTATGAAAATATACAGACGGTCCTTGACCAAGTGCCGAAGAAGGACATAGTCATAGTGCAAGGCGACTGGAATGCCAAGGTTGGCCAAGATGCGCACCACAACTGGGGAGACACATGTGGACCCCACTGCAACAACGAGACAAATGACAGGGGTCTGAGGCTATTGGAGTTTGCCAGATACAACAATCTGGTACTGGCAAACACGCTTGGTCTCCACAAAAAAACCAGACGATGGACATGGCACAGTCCCGGCGGGGAACATCACAACCAGATCGACTACATCATGGTCAAGAAACGCTTCAGATCAAGCATCAACATTGGCAGGACACGCACTTTTCCAGGAGCAGACATTGGAAGTGACCACGATCTCGTGATGATGTCTTTCCGGCTCCATTTGAAGAGAGTAAATACAGCAAAGTGCACCAGGTTGAAGTTCGACCTGGACAAACTGCAAGACCCGGAGGTGGCAAAAATATTTCAGGCCACAATTGGAGGGAAATTTGCACCACTGCTTATTTTGGGGGCAGGCGAAGTAGATGTCAACACCATGACCAATACCTTCAACTCAACTGTAACAGATGCCGCCACTGAGATCCTTGGCAAGCACCGACCAAAGAAGAAGCCGTGGATCACACCTGAACTTTTGGATCTGTGTGATAAACGAAGAGAGTTAAAAAAGAAAAAGAACACCTCACAGGGAGCTGATGTCTACCGAAAAATCAACAATGACATCCGAAAAGGCATGCGCACAGCAAAGGAGAACTGGATAGAAGATCAATGCCAGGAAATAGAGACCAATCTGAACAAGAACAACAGCAAGAAGGCCTACCAGACTGTGAAGCGGCTGACAAGTGTTAAACAGCCCAAAGTCTCCACTATCCAAAGCAAGTCTGGCATATGCCTTACAGAAGAACAAGAAGTCTTGGACAGATGGACAGAGTACTGCTCTGACCTTTACAACCATACACCAAATGGAGACCCATCAGTTCTAGCATGTCCCGAGAGCAGAGAAGAAGAAGAAATCCTCCCAATTCTCCGGGAAGAAGTTGAGGCAGCAGTGCAATCGCTGAAGAAAGGGAAGTCAGCAGGAGTGGACAACATACCAGCGGAACTGCTACAAGCAGGAGGAGAAGCGATGACTGATGCTCTCACCATTATCTGTAACAAGATCTGGCAGAGTGGGGAATGGCCTACACCATGGACCCAGTCGCTTGTCATCACTCTTCCCAAAAAAGGTAACCTTCAGGAGTGTGAAAATTACCGCACCATCAGCCTCATCAGCCATCCCAGCAAGGTCCTCCTGAAAATAATACTCAACAGGTTGAAACCACAAGCTGAACAAATCATAGCTGAAGAACAAGCAGGATTCATGGCAGGGCGAAGTACCACTGAACAGATTTTCAACCTCAGAATAATCTGTGAGAAATACCTACAGCACCAACAACATCTATATCATGTATTCATAGACTTCAAGAAGGCATTTGACCGAGTCTGGCATGCAGCTCTATGGGCAACCATGAAAGTGTACAACATCAGCCCTAAAATTATAGAAGTCATCAAAAGCCTGTATGACAAGGCTACCAGTGCAGTCCTCCATAACAGCGTCATCGGGAACTGGTTCAGAACAACAATCGGTGTGCGTCAAGGATGCCTACTCTCTCCAACACTCTTCAACATCTTCCTAGAGCGCATCATGTCAGATGCTCTTGCAGATCATGAAGGCACAGTCAGCATAGGAGGCAGAGCAATCTCCAATCTTCGTTTTGCGGATGATATTGATGGATTGGCTGGAGAGGAACAAGAACTTGAACAGCTTGTACAGAGGCTTGACACCACCTCCAGAGCTTATGGAATGGAAATAAGTGCAGAGAAGACCAAAATGATGACCAACAACACCAATGGCATCAACACGGACATCAAAGTACAAGGCCAATCCCTCAACACAGTGCACAGCTTCAAATATTTAGGAGCCATTGTGTCAGACAATGGGTCTCGACAGGAAGTCCTCTCCAGGATCGCACAAACAACTGCTGCCCTGACAAGGTTGAAGCCCATTTGGAAAGACAGAACCATCAGTCTACATTCCAAAGTAAGACTGCTGCGCTCTCTGGTCATCTCCATCTTCCTATATGCTTGCGAAGCATGGACCCTCACAGCAGATCTCCAACGAAGAATACAAAGCATGGAGATGAGGTGCTACAGAAGACTTCTGTGCATTTCCTATACCCAACACATCACCAACGACGAAGTCCGACAGACCATCACACAAGCCATTGGACAACACGATGACCTGCTCACAGTGGTGAAGAAACGGAAACTCCGATGGTATGGCCACGTCACCAGATCATCAGGCCTTGCAAAGACCATTCTGCAAGGCACAGTGCAAGGAGGTAGAAGAAGGGGGAGACCGAAAAAGAGGTGGGAGGACAACATTCGAGAATGGACTGGTTTGACACTGAGCGAAGCCATGAGGGCTGCTGAGGACAGAGAAAGATGGAGTATGCTGGTTAAACGATCATCTGTGGTGCCCCTACGACCTTCGGGTTATGGGACAGGATAGGATAGGATAGGAATTATCTATTACTAAACAGCTCTCAAATCTTTTATCAATAAGCACTATACAAGACCCCAGCAAAATAAGATCAAAGGAAAACTAAAGGCCATAATTGCAGGACACTTTGCCCAAACACAATAATTATTTTACATTAAAGTGTGTGTCTCAATTGTAACAGAAGGATGTATTCCATTTTGAATAAATATATATCTATTTTTTTTAATGACGAAAGTCTCACCTGGTGTTGACTTGACATAGTAGGCGGCACATTTTTCAGTCTTCACCAGATCATGGATAGACACCTGAAGAAAAAAATTATTTATTGTATTTAATCATCCTTATATAGCGCTTTTCCAGCTCAAGGGCTGCTCAAGGCGCTGGATGATGCAGGATCTAACTCAAGGCATCCAAAGTGCTCACTTGCAACATCTGGACACATAGCCTGATGGCTTGATGACTGAGCACAATCCTGGGTGACAGTGATAGTGCGTGCTGGGTGTAATTGCATACCTGCCTACCCCCCAAATTTTTAGGAGTAACAACTTGGGACAAAAAGCGTAACATTTTGATAGAAAATTGTAAAAAGCGTATTTACACCGCGATCGATCTATCGGTCTTTAAATTCATTATATTTCTACACCAAATAATACTAACAATCTTGCAACATTTGCAATTAATAGTAAATTGAACAGGCAGCAAGACAAGAAAATAGAAAGCAAACAATGAATTTACCACACAAAAAAAGTAGATAAACTGTCTGAATTCATTATTATTATTATTATTATTATTATTATTATTATTATTATTATTATTATTATTATTATTATTACTTTAATGTACATAGTACACTAAAATAAAAAAAATAAAAAGCGTAATTCAGTTGCAAAAGAAAATAAAAAAGAAAAAATTTTCATGAGGTGTGGACTTAAGCACAACAATGAACTAAAAAAAAGTAGATAAACTGTCTGAATTTATTATTATGACTTTCATGTATATGAGTCAGAAAAGCATCATTCAGATGCAAAAGTAAATAGTAATATATATATATTTTTTAAAACAACACAAAAAAGTTTTTATATTTTTTACTTCTTCAAAGAATTGAAGTAAGCACTCTTAATGCTGCTCAGTTGGTGATCACTGTATTGATGCTTGTCCAATAACATAATAAGTGCCCAGGTCTTGACTTCAGCACAAGGAGTGCCTCCACAGCATCCTGCCCCATTGAAGCTCTCTGGGGTGTGGCATTCTTTCTTACTGTTGAAAACACTCTTTCGCATGGTGCAGATGAATGAGGCTTATTATTTGCTCCATTCATGTCTGGATTTTCCATTTATGAAGCGCAAATCGATTGTAAACAACACAAATCGCCTGGTCGTAGTTCAAACGGAAGTTACCGTAGCTTAGACCCGAACAGGTCACGTGACTGTTCTCGACTAATCACAAGCCCGGTCGTAGTTCAAACGGAAGTTACCGTAGTTTAGACCCGAACAGGTCACGTGACCGTTCCCGACTAATCACAAGCCTTTGTTTTCAGTTCCGAGTCTAGCATCTCCTTATAAGGAAGTTTTCGTACAATGCGTAGTTTTTGCGTTCGGAAAAGCGTAGTAAAATTAGGGAAATCGTAAAAATCGTAGTAAGGGCTGAAAATCGTAACAAAATACGCCTAAATCGTAACGGTAGGCAGGTCTGTAATTGTGTAGCCGGCACTCACCCGTCTAGGGAATGAGTGTCAGGATCTTTAAAATCCACGTGAGTGAATGTGTGCGTACACAGGCTAGACCTCAGTTTATACTCTCATCTGAAGGACTATACATATTTCAAGAAAAAGTACCCCAAGTTCATAGCCATTTATCATGAAGACCACTGAAGATGCACTCAGAGTAGAAACTGCTGTCTGATCAAGATGGCTTAATACATGCCATTGAGACAGGTATTTTCAAAAGCACAGTGCGCTCTAGTAAAAGATTGACCTTCTAAAATTTATGGGTTTGAATACTGGTGAGCTGCTGCAGAAAATCTTCAATTTTTCCACTATAGTTGCTCTGCCTAAACTTAATTATAGGTTTGGATCCATCATGGGCGACATTTAAACACCAGTTGTCCTCCTCGCACATTTTTAAAAAATATATTTATTCTCAAATTAATTAAGCTGAATGACTTAACTCTTAGTCTCATATAGCAAAACAGCACATTGATCTTCTCCTTCATGTAAGGATTTGACAAAAACAAGCCAAAAATAGGTGCATGTGTTTAAAATGCTATATCTACTAAACGGTTGGTCAGAGCTTCATGGGACTTAGTCAGTGTGTAGATAATTGGTAACTATGCAAGTATTGAGTAAGCTTTAGTTCTGTCAGTGTCATTTGTCTGTGTTACCTGCTATTTTACCTGTGATTATAGGTAATTTCACAACCAATTCTTCGGATGATGAAAGGTCCGATCTGTAGTCGGAAAGATCGCTAGTGTGCACGCTAGACACTGACAAATCACTCTGATTTTTATTCCCTAACTGATCAGCCCTTTCATTTACTAATTGCTGCCACAACTGCTCATATCATGTAGACTCATTGTCGGAATCAGATTCTGCCATTTTTAGAGTATCCCCGCTCTCAAAAACGCGACCAAAAACTAAACAAAAACTTCGATTAAAACGTGTTGTTGACACAACTGCAGTTGACAGGAAGGAAGTACACTGCTTTTAGAATCAGCTAGTACGCATGCGCAATTGGAACTGGTTTCCGTTAAGCGGGAGAGAGGTGCTAAAAGTAGACGGTAACTAGGTGCGCTTTACCGCGCTTTATGAGACTAAGAGTTAATGATTGAAGTTTATTGTGCTGTGCTTGATGCGTCTTGAGCTATTGTTTGGTAAAGTGCTTTTTTTTATAATGAAATAATTATTATAATAAATGAAATAATTATTATAATAAATGCAATTTATTAAGCTATGAAAGCAGGGTTTCTAGGCTATGCATAGTACTCACACTTGCGTGGGAGCCCAACGGGTCAATGCCGTAATCGCAGATGAGTTTGTCTCTGGACCCCGTCAGGTACACGTAATTCTCCTCAGGGCATTTCGCCACACAAACCTGTTTGAATAATTGATAAGACAAAACTTATAAAAACGTAAAAAAAAAAAAAACATCTTTCTCTCCCTCCCCCCCCCCTCCCTCTCTCTCTCTGCGCTTGTTTTTCCACTTGACTAATGCGCCCCCAAAACTGACTCCAAACTTTTAAGTTAGGACTTTTGTGGCTGGTGGTTGTCTACGAGACAAATGCTCCGATATGAAAGCATGTTTTACACTAAACCATTTTTCAATATAAAATATTACTTATTTTTTTATTTCTTCAAATAAACCACTTCTCCATATAATTTTTTTCTCTCCGCTAAACCACTCATCCGTATAAAATCTTCTAATTTTGTTCAGGTTAAAAAAAATTATATTACCCCCCCCCCAAAAAAAAAAGCCAATTAAAATGTGTGAATATCAACAAAGGAATGAAAACGTACTTGTGGCGTTGGACAACCCAGCACCACGCTTGGTCCCATCTTGGCACATTGCAACAAATCGAAGAACAGCAAGTAGGGCTTGTCCCTGAATAAAATAAAACCCACCAGTACAAAATCTGAAATAGTGCACTTTCCCACCAACACAAAATCTAAAATAGTGCACTTTCCCACCAACACAAAATCTAAAATAGTGCACTTTCCCACCAACACAAAATCTAAAATAGTGCACTTTCCCACCAACACAAAATCTAAAAAAGTGCACTTTCCCACCAACACAAAATCTGAAATAGTGCACTTTCTCGCCAACACAAAAACTAAAATAGTGCACTTTCTCGCCAACACAAAAACTAAAATAGTGCACTTTCTCGCCAACACAAAAACTAAAATAGTGCACTTTCTCGCCAACACAAAAACTAAAATAGTGCACTTTCTCGCCAACACAAAAACTAAAATAGTGCACTTTCTCGCCAACACAAAAACTAAAATAGTGCACTTTCTCGCCAACACAAAAACTAAAATAGTGCACTTTCTCACCAACACAAAAACTAAAATAGTGCACTTTCCCACCAACACAAAAACTAAAATAGTGCACTTTCCCACCAACACAAAAACTAAAATAGTGCACTTTCCCACCAACACAAAATCAGAAATAGTGCACTTTCTCACCAACACAAAAACTAAAATAGTGCACTTTCTCACCAACACAAAATCTAAAATAGTGCACTTTCCCACCAACACAAAAACTAAAATAGTGCACTTTCTCGCCAACACAAAAACTAAAATAGTGCACTTTCTCGCCAACACAAAAACTAAAATAGTGCACTTTCTCGCCAACACAAAAACTAAAATAGTGCACTTTCTCACCAACACAAAAACTAAAATAGTGCACTTTCTCACCAACACAAAAACTAAAATAGTGCACTTTCCCACCAACACAAAAACTAAAATAGTGCACTTTCTGTCTTCAAACAGGAGTTCAAGGTGCAGCCCCAAAACACAACAACCTTCTCTCACAATTACCCCCTAAGCCCTACACTCTCTCCTAAACAACTAAACACTGATTAGCTGGGACTGGTGAGGCTGATGTACAGACTCTTTGCTAGTCTGCCACTGGTTACAAAAACAGATTGCAGATTTTCTTGAAGTATTATGTCATCACATTGGCATCACATTCCTCGTCCCAAACTAAATGAAAAAGTTACGCTGTGTGAAACAGATATACATAGAGAAATAAATATATAAATAACTAACTAAATACTGACTGAAGGTCTCCTTGTCCACAGAATCGACCGGCTGTGTCCGTTGGGTATACGAGGCGCTGAGGGTCCCCTCGTGCATATCCTGTACACACCTCACATTTTTAATTAAATGACAAAAACAAGAAGGCAAGCCATTCAAATGTATTTCCAGACACTCACACCAATAGCTGAAAATATGCATTTTGAAAAGTGTTCACTTTTTTTTGTGGAGCTGTGACTCGGCTTTATTAAAAATGAAGCCAAAGAAAAACGTGGAATGTTAGGTCACAAACTGAACTATCTGCAAGCAAAAAAATATCTAAATCGGCACAGTCAATTTGTAGATACAGTGCAAACCACGTTCAGAAAATGGTGAAGCACAATGACCTTGACCTTTGAAAAAGTACAAATACGAATAATAATAATAATAATAATAATAATACCGGATGCTAATACGCGCTTTACTTCGAATGATTTCGAACTCAAAGCACGGCGACCTATACCAACATACACGCTCACGTGCAACAAATATATTACAGACACACAACAAGGACAACAGTATACAAGGCATACACGTGGTGTAAAGGCAGGGAGATCGCTATTAGGAAACTGAAAGTAAAATAGTTTTGTATTTTTTAAAAATTAATTTGACTGCATCCAATAACATGCTTAGCAATAGTTACAGTAACCGCAAAGTAAACATGATGAATTTCAGTTATTCTTGAAGTAAGGCAAACACAGTGTTTGGAACAAAAAGGTAAAATTCAGAGCGACTGACTGACTGACCACCAGACTCCTACTGAAGGGTGGTCCATGAAGTTTTTCATTCCAAACCCAACAAAATTGCGTCAGCCCTTTTTCAAATATCGAGCAAAACATGCTTAGCAACAAATAAAACTCCAGTGACCGTGACCTTTGAGGAAGAGCAAATATGATGGCATGGGAAGCAGGCCACTGACCTCGGTAATGTTCCTGTGAAGTTTGGTTAAAGTCCTTTCTGTGATTCTCGCGCTTTGGCTCCCAAAGAACCGACCGGCTTTTGGCTCGTTCTGATTCCCTATCCCAGAGCCACCCCCTGCCTGACTAATTTCTAAATATTTCCATACCCAAATCTGACCATAAAATAAAACTCCATGACTCTTTGTGGCACAACCATTCATGAGCGAAAACCGCTTCAGTGTGAGATTTCTAAGAGTGTGTTGTCGTTTCATCCACTTCCACCACCACCACCATCCAGACTCTTGTATACATGTCTTAATCTGTCCGCAGGCTATTTCAGTATTTGTATCACTATACACATTTCACTTAATAGTTTCATGCTATGTTCGACTGCTGAGGTGTCTGAGATTGCTAATGCAAATGAATGGTGATGCTATATTTGACCTTTTATTAATTGACTATGATATTCTTGTCCGTGTCATGTTTCACGTTTTATTTAGGTTAAGTTGCCCACATGTCAAATTGCCTTCTGTAAAAAAGGGTACAAAAAAAATCATCTTGTACACACCAATTTGCTAGCACCACAAAACATTTAACTCCTTCAGACCATAGAGTAAAAAAAAAAAGAATTAAAAAAAAAGAAAGTTCGCCCACAAAATGTCACTTATAATATATAGATTTACTCAATATAACTCTAACGTTTTTCTTGTGTGCCTAAAGCAAAATTTGCTAGCAAAATTGTTTGTATCTCATGTCTATGGATTTGCAGTTTAAACTTGCAAACACAAACACACAACTAAAATAGCGTAAAAGCAAATTGCGATAAATTCAAAAGTCTATTCTTTACCGAGAGACACATAATATACATTGTAAAAAAATACAGTGAATGACTTCATTTGGTTATTATTTATTATATCTATTTACATTCAAAAATGATCTTTATTTGCTTATTATTTATTATATATTTACATTCACGAATTAACATTATTTAGTTACTGAATGTATCTATTTACAGTCACGAATGAACATTATTTGGTTACTGACTGTAATTAATTCACATGATTGCATGAGAGGGTACCAAAAGCTCTGCATGAACCTTTTTTTTTAATAGTATTTAATACTATCCATTGTCTGTTCCTAGATTCAGACCTGTATTTTCTTGCGGCACTATGCGTGCCAGTACGCATATCAAAAGGCCACATTTCGGCTTCTGGCATTTGCCACATGCACCCAAGCATTCATATCATTTTTCAAACATAATGTTCAATTGCATATATATCCAATATTTATAAACAACATGACATTTGTATTTTTTGATTTTTACAATTTAAAACCTAACAAATTTTAATATATATTAAACTACAAACCAATGATGGAGCAGACTGCAGCACCCAATATACAGAGGACGAACAGAACACAGCAAATAATGTCAGTGCAAGATCTGAAAGCAACAACAAAACCACCCAGAAAAGTGTGAAAGAATTATTCATAATAATTATATATAGAAATCAGAAACAAAATACACAAAAAACACCAAGAAAAATATAAAAGCAAAGACTTTCGGGCTACGCCCTTCTTCAGTGATGAAAAATAAATAAAACATGAGGTCAGTGATGATGACGTAAACACTAAACATGCGTCATAGAAGACGCTCTCTCTCTCTCTCTCTCTCTCTCTCTCTCTCTCTCTCTCTCTCTCTCTCTCTCTCTCTCTCTCTCTCTCTCTCTATCTCTCTCTCTCTCTCTAACACACACACACACTTTCTCTCTCGCTCTCGCTCTCTCTCTCTCTCTAATTAATAATACATAATAATAATAATAATAACAACAACAACGACAATAATAACAACAACAATAATAATAATAAAAGGCCAGAGAACTCAGACATCGAAAATGCAAGGTAAAGCACGAAATGTTACAAATTAATCACCAACCACCCAAGGAAACAGTGCTGAAAACAGTCAGTCAAATACATTCAGCCCCTCAGGGTAGTTGGTGCGTAGCTTGTAACGCCAGAATTTCTCCCTCCGTTTTCTAATGTCAGGATTGTCTATTTTGACTTGTTCAATGACTGTCACTCTCATGGCAGAGAGGGCGTGTCCAGGGGACCTGAAGTGTTTTGCCACTAGTGTGTCCACGTCTTTGCGGATCGCGTGCGTGTGCCCGTAAAATCTTTTGCGGATAGTTTGTCCAGTCTCACCTACATACTGCTTGCCGTGACACTGTTCACAGTCTATGAGGTAGATGACATTGACAGACGTGCACGACAAGCGGTCTCTGATTTGGAACGACTGGCCAGTGACCACGCTGTGGAAGGTAGTGGTGTCCTGCATGTGACTTGCACACAGCACGCACTTATTGCATGGGTGACAACCGGCGTCTGTCACTGTAGCTGAGGCTGGTGTGGATGGCAGAGAAGATGGCATGAGCAAGTTTCTGAGGCTGAAGCAGTTCCGTTCACCAACAATGGGCGGGTCGGGGTTAGCTTTCCTCATTCGGGCGCTGGTATGCAGTACCGGTAGAAACTGCTTTAGCCACTTGCTCAAAGGGGGGTTACTTGGATTGTGCCGGATGATGAATGGCACTCGGTTAGAATTAGTCCTTTCAGCTGGACTCTTTACATATTGGAGTGTGCAGTTTCGACTCTTGGCCGACACCTTATGAATTGCACCCTCGATTAACTTTTGAGGGTAACCTCTCTTCTGTAACTTCTGCTTCAGTTCATCACATCTGCGTCGAAAAGTATCGTCTTCCGAGCAGATGCGTCGCAGACGCAAACACTGGCTGTATGGAATGCTTCTGGGGCAGTGACGAGGGTGGCATGAGTGGAATGGCAAAATCATGGCAGCATCAGTCGGCTTGACGTGTAGGTCAGTAGTCAAGTAGCCTTCAGGACTGATAGACAGGCTGATGTCAAGATATGGCATGTTGGTTCTCCCATAGCTGTATGTGAATTTTATGCTAGGGTGTTGCTCATTCAGCCAATCCATAAACTTGACGAGTTGATCTTTGCCATGAACCCATAAAGTGATTATGTCATCGATGAATCGTTTCCACAGCTCAGTATCAATAGACCAAGGGCTCCTGCTCAAGACGTCTCTCTCTAGCCATCCCATGAAAATATTAGCAATTGTTGGAGCCATAGGAGTGCCCATAGCTGTCCCAAAAATTTGTTTGTAAACATTTCCGTCAAACTGGAAAATGTTGTTTTCCAGGACATGGTTAATAATTTTTAGTAGCAAATCCTTGGTTGGAGCTTCAGGAACCAGATGCTGTTTCTTGATTAGCATATCAGTTACAGACATAGCTACTTCCTGGTGGGGTATATTAGTGTATAAGCCTACAACATCGATGGTAACAATGAGGGCTTCCTGAGGGAGAGGACTGCAACTGTCATTCCACTGCTCAACTAACTGTAAAAAGTGTGTTGAATCCTTCACATAAGAGGGCAGATCAAGTACCAAGGGTTGCAGCCAGTGATCCACCAGCTTGGACAACTTCTCAGTTGGTCCTCCACAGCCAGAAATGATGGGGCGACCAGGTGGATTATCTCTGTTTTTGTGGACCTTTGGCAGATGGTAAAACACGCTTGTTTTAGTTTTCTCAGCTTCTAAAATTGCCCATCTATAGCAGTTGTCATCAATAAGGCTATTAGACTTTAGGTGTTCAACAAAGTCATTGGACTTATTTGCGATATCCACAGTAGGGTTTACGTCTAGCTTAGTATAATGTACAGGATTATTCAATTGACGTAAAGCTTCTGCCTCATAAGCACGACAGTCCTGGACAACTATGGCCCCTCCTTTATCTGCTTTGGAGATGCGGATCTTTCTGGATTGTACCAGTTGGCGAAGTTCAGTTATAGCTTTGCGGCAATTTTTGCTCAGATTATGCTTTTTAATAGGAGGAGGTATAAAACCGTTTACTAAAGAAACTATTGTGTCACTGTAAGCATCTAGGCCTTTGTCTCTTCCTTCAGGCGGTGACCACATTTTCTTTTTGTAGAATTTTGGTTTGGATGGAAGCTGGTTAGGGGCATCTTCTGTGTAAAAAAATTCCTTAAGACGGAGATGCCGTACACCCTCTTGTACATCCCACAGCAAAGCTAACTGATCATGAGAAGTAGGAGTGGGACAAAATTTAGCACCCAAAGACAAAATGTACTGTTGCTGATCAGTGAGTGGAGTGCTGGACAAATTAATCACTTGATCAGGGTCAATGTCTGTAGACAGTTGCTTCTTTTTCCTGAAATGACGATTCTTTTTCCTCCTTTTTGGCTTATCTTCTGTGTTAGTTTCATGGTCAGCAGTTACAAGCTTAGTAGCAGTGTCCACATTTGGGTTGGGGTCGCCGAGGTCGGCTGTCTCTACATTATCAGGCAAAGAACCCTCTATCTCCACTTTACTAGGAGAGGAGCCCACTGTCGTCATATTACTAGGTGAAGAGCCCACTGTCTCCACATGATTAGGCAAAGAGTCCACTGTCTCTACACTACTAGGTGAAGGGTCCACTGTCTCCACACAACTAAGTAGGGAGACGGCCGACTCCACAGTACTAGGCAAAGAGTCCACTGGCTGTTCTCTACAAGGTAAAAAGACTGTAGTCGCTACACTTCTAGGCAAATATTCTCCTGCCTCCACACTGCTAGCATGAGCAACATCTGGGTCTGCATAAAATGGTGTCTTACCCAATTCTTCCGTAGACATACTCTTTGCATGGTTATGTACTGATAATGAATTGTCTTTCTCCAATAAACGTCGAAGTTTATTGAACTTGATTTTAGTACATGTCGATTGAGCATGCTGGGCTTGGTGATGAATAGCAAGAAGAAATGAATCAAATGCAACACTGTCAATGAGACCACGAAGAAGATTTTGGAAATGTTGAATGGCTGTTGACAAGATGATACATTCAGATGCATAAAAATCACGACATAATAAAAGGATGGTGATCTCTGTTTGCTGTAATAACGATTTAATTTTGAGAAGGCCCCCTCGGGGGAAGACCAGAAAAAGCAAACTTCAGTCTGAGGCCTGTAGGGACGATATGATGATGAAGACAGTCAGACAAAAAATTAACATGACTTGTGTAACGAGTGAGTTTATCGTATGAAGAAACAATTTTGCTCATAAACACTCTCACCATGTCAGATCCATTGCTGGATACAAAGTTAGGTCGATCTAACGGCGAACGGCTATGTAGCGAAAATGCCATGATGAGAGAGCTACAGATGGTAAAGAGCAATACTTGGTGGATCCTATGAAGAATACGTTGTGTACACACACACATGTGGAAATATATATAGAAATCAGAAACAAAATACACAAAAAACACCAAGAAAAATATAAAAGCAAAGACTTTCGGGCTACGCCCTTCTTCAGTGATGAAAAATAAATAAAACATGAGGTCAGTGATGATGACGTAAACACTAAACATGCGTCATAGAAGACGCTCTCTCTCTCTCTCTCTCTCTCTCTCTCTCTCTATCTCTCTCTCTCTAACACACACACACACTTTCTCTCTCGCTCTCGCTCTCTCTCTCTCTCTCTCTCTCTAATTAATAATACATAATAATAATAATAATAACAACAACAACGACAATAATAACAACAACAACAATAATAATAATAAAAGGCCAGAGAACTCAGACATCGAAAATGCAAGGTAAAGCACGAAATGTTACAAATTAATCACCAACCACCCAAGGAAACAGTGCTGAAAACAGTCAGTCAAATACATTCAGCCCCTCAGGGTAGTTGGTGCGTAGCTTGTAACGCCAGAATTTCTCCCTCCGTTTTCTAATGTCAGGATTGTCTATTTTGACTTGTTCAATGACTGTCACTCTCATGGCAGAGAGGGCGTGTCCAGGGGACCTGAAGTGTTTTGCCACTAGTGTGTCCACGTCTTTGCGGATCGCGTGCGTGTGCCCGTAAAATCTTTTGCACCTCAGACTGATGGGTTTCCTCAGTTCCCAATGGCTGACAGGAAGGGTTTCCTTCTTGATAATAATTATATGTAAGAACAAATCCATAAGAGCATGGCTCTTCATGAAGGGTTTCCTTCTTCATAATAATTATATGTAAGAACAAATCGAGAATGGACTGGTTTGACACTGAGCGAAGCCATGAGGGCTGCTGAGGACAGAGAAAGATGGAGTATGCTGGTTAAGCGATCATCTGTGGTGCCCCTACGACCTTCGGGTTATGGGACAGGATAGGATAGGATAGGATAGGAAGAACAAATCCATAAGAGCATGCATTAAATTAAGTTGAACACGCACACACCCACTCATATAGATAATAAATATATATTGAATACATAGAATATACATAATATACAATATAGTAATAATAGTAAGTACATCACCCTCCCTCACTAGAGCTCATAGTATTTTACAGAAAAAAAAAACACGAGAGAGAGAGTGTGTGTAAGCATCTGTGGGTGTGTGTGTGTGAATGTGTGTGCTGTGCTTCAGTGTTGGTCTCATCGATCGACACTACAGAAAATGTGTCTGTAAAAATGAGACTAGGTCAAAGAGCAGACGGAATTTCCTGATCAAAATACAGCAAGGAAGCAGTAACCAGCAAGAATACTGAACGACTAAAAGTCCCACAGAGCTGATTTATTTCATCCCATACGGGACAAACGCACCAAAACTTTTGCCAGGGACTGTGGGAATGCTAGTTAAACCATTTTCTATTTGCTGAGACGCAGTGTGCTGTATGAATTTTCCAATAATGTGTGTAATAAAGATTATTGACTTGATTTAAAGTATCAAACATAAGCCATAAAAGATAATGCATTTTGAATCTTTAAGCAGCAAGAGGGTGTGTGTGTGTTTGTGTATGCGTTTGTAGGTGTGTTGTGTGTGTGTGTATGTGTGTGTTTGTGTATGTGTTTGGGTGCGCATGCCTGTCAACAAGTGAACTGTTAATATCTGTCTTCATTCCCGCAAAGGGCGAACTTGCATGACTTACGTAGGAGACTATTCATGTTACCGAGGGTTTTCTCTAGGTACTCAGGTTTCCTCTCTCCCTTTAATAAATGGTATTGGATTCAGTCAATCTAAAATTTCACACACGCACACACCCAAAATTCATAATTTTAGCGACTAGAGCTAAGTCTAGATTAGGGTAATAATAATAATAATAGAAATGTGTCATAAATTTTATCAAGGTATTATCTGTATCATTATTGTTGTTATTATTATTATTATCTCTCAACACAGTGCATAGCTTCAAATATTTAGGAGCCATTGTATCAAATGGGTCCCGACAGGAAGTCCTCTCCAGGATCGCACAAACTGCTGCCCTGGCGAGATTGAAGCCAATTTGGAAAGACAGGACCATCAGTCTACGCTCCCTTGTCATCTCTATCTTCCTATATGCTTGCGAGAAATGGACCCTCACAGCAGATCTACAAGGAAGAATACAAAGCATGGGATATGGAGATGAGGTGCTACAGAAGACTTCTGGTCATTTCCTATTCCCAACACATCACCAACAACGAAGTCCAAAAGACCATCACACAAGCCATTGGACAACACGATGACCTGCTCACAGTGGTGAAAAAACAGATACTCCGATGGTATGGCCACATCACCAGATCATCAGGTCTTGCAAACACCATCCTGCAAGGCACAGTGCAAGGAGGTAGAAGATGGAGACAGAAAAAGAGGTGGGAGGACAACATTCGAGAATGGACTGGTTTGACACTGAGCGAAACCATCAGGGTTGCTGAGGACAGAGAAAGATGGAGTACGTTGGTTAAACGATCATCTGCGGTGCCCCTACGACCTCCGAGTTACGGGATAGGATAGGATAGGGTAGGATGAGAATAGGCATAAATTTCATTTAACAATCTACAATGCAAAATAATAATAATAACATTTCTCTCGATGATCGTATTTGACAAGGTTCCATTGTCCAAATCACATACTCATAGATAAGAAAAAAGTGTTGCTTTTACCGACGACTTGAATTTCAGGTTTGTTTTTTTAAGGGTTGAATTTCAGTTGTTTTTTTTTCAGGGTTGTTGAGGACAGGGACAGATGGAGTATGTTGGTTAACGATCATCTGTGTTGCCCCTACGACCTCCGAGTTACAGGATAGGATAGTATAGGATAGGATTATTATTATTATTATTATTATTATTATTATTATTATTATTATTATTATTATTATTATAATTACATTGAATGATTTATGTACAAAACAGAAAAACTTAAATACCAATACAAACAAAATATGAAACGAACATCAATTTTAAATCAAACTAGCTCCACGACAGTTTCAAATAAGAACTCCACATTTAAACCAAATAAAGTATTTCATTAACAAAGTCAACTTTCCATTAAATCCGGAAGAAAAGAAATGATCAAAATAAATTGAAGAATTTAATTCTCACAGCTATACCAATTTTTCATACTGCAACACAGAAGAAGTATAAAAACACTCATCATAATAAAATCTATTTAGGTTTTGGTTCCTTTGTTATGATTATGACTTTGAGGCTAAGGAAAGGAAAAAGATGGAAAATACCAGGAGCAACAGAAGAAGAAGAAGAAGAAGAAGAAGAAGAAGAAGAAGAAGAAGAAGAAATACATCTGGAGAAGAAGATTTATATATTTTATGATTATAAAGACCGGTCACTCTGATAAAAGAATCAGTTATTTAGGATAACAATAAAATACATAGGACATGTTCATATGTAACATTTTAAACACACAATATTAGATATGTTGGGTTTGGGCGCGCCACAGACTGCAACTAAACCTTCCCCAGAGGAGGCCTAGAATTTATTGATAAAATATTCAGGGTTAATAAAGTATCAACAACAAAACTAGAATGGCAAAGCCCATATAACTCACATGCTCTTTATGGAATTCGATGCAATATTAAACATAATAACAAGTGCCTCCACACCCACCCCCTCCCAAAAATGAAATAAAATGGTAGCATTAAAATGCAAAGTAATACCAACTTTGATCTTTCTATGCTCTTGACCTTGAGATGACTCTGATCTCCGGCTCCAAGTACTGGAAGGGAAGCCCTGGGGAGAAAAGACGTGCTATCCATTTGGATAGCAAGAGCTTGGGATGTAGAAGGAAACCCTTCCTGTCAGCCATTGGGAACTGAGGAAACCCATCAGTCTGAGGTGCAAAAGCTTCACCTGGTCTAATGTCATGTACTTGTGACAAGGCTAACTCAATGAAGTGCGCCACACTAGGCTACTCTTTGAGCACCTTCACTGGATCCATGTCCATGGAGGAAGACAGCGACTTCCCCAAGAAGGAACGGCACAAAGGCCGTTGATTCTCAAGAGTAGTCACTATTTGGGGGATATACCGAGCTGCCTAGGAAATATCTTACCGCATAAGAGCGAAGTGAACATTGCCTGGCCTGCCTCTGAGGACACCAATCGAGAAGCACCCTTGCAAGAGCACACATCCCCATTAGAATCCACCTCGGAAACAGCTGAGCAACCGGCATCTGTGTCTTAAGTTCCAGTCATCAGCAGTGTCCACAGGAATTACCTCCGGAAATTGCGACTTGAGCCGGCAACCAAATCGGAAGCAAACCCACGGACCCTGAAAGCCCGCCAACCAAAGCATCAGCCTGCAAAGGGACCACACTGGATTGATAACGGAAGCCACAGCATTCACATACCTCAGCTCCTGCGCTTCCAGAGAAAGCTGCACAGGACCGGAAATGGAAGGTGCCTGCCCGACTGTACCGGCGCTTAGATATCCCAAACCGGAAACGAACATTTTGAGTCAACCGCCCCAGTTTTTGGTATTGTAAGGGAGATTACTTGGGGGTAAGAAAGATAGGTGAAGGCCAAGTGTGGTGGCCATAGCATGGCGAGCAAGTGTTATTTTTAATGTGTTAAGTTATGTGCTTATAGAGTTATACTAGTTTTCAGAAGAAAGATTTAAATTAGAGGGGTGGCTATTGCATGGCAAATTGTTTTCGTAATGAATTAGTTTCAGAAAGTTTATATGTTCATAGTGTTATAGTTTCAAAAGGGTTATATAGTTTCAGAGTTTTCGTAATGAATTAGTTTCAGAAAGTTTAAATGTTCATAGTGTTATAGTTTTATAAGGGTTATATGTTCAGAGTGTTATAGGTTCAAAAGGGAAATTTAAATTAGGGGATAGATGTTGACTGAATATTAAGATGTTGACAGAAGATAGTGGATAAATAAAATGGGGGAGTAAGTGTAGGGAATAACGTATAAGTTTAACACTAGGGTGGGAAGAAAGATAAGTGAAGGCAGAGGGGGGTAAAACATAAGTGAAGGATAGGATTACTTTAACAAAATAATTTTAGTTAAAAACTTAACAAAATAATTCTAGTTAAAAGAGGGAAGAGTGTAAGGGAGATTACTTGGGGGTAAGAAAGATAGGTGAAGGCCAAGAGAGGAGGATGTCCTTGACCTCGGCCAAGGAAAGAATACAACATAACGATCGAATCACGAAGCAGAGTTTTTTGGTGAGTTTGTGTAGTATGAGTGCGTGTGTAAGCTTGTTGGTGGTTTATGTGTCAGATATGCATGGAGTAAATGTAATACTAATAGTATCCCCGGACCAGCAACGGAAGGTATGCAACCAACCGCCCCGGTACTGGGGAAGGTATGCAGCCAGCTGTACCATACCTAGATAATTCCAAACCTCCTCCATGAAGAGCAAAGGATCGGAGGTTTGGCTGAGGGAAGCCATCGCAATACCAGAAGCACACCCCGGAAACTGCGCCTCTGGAAGCAACGGGACACAATGCTCTCAAAAGAGCATGAAGGGTAGCCACTTCTAATGCCAAGGGTGCCACCTGTGATGGACTCCCTCCACATGTGTCGGAGTCAACGAGAGAGACAGAAAATCTCTCACGATGACTGAATGGGGACATGATTAATGTGGACGGCAGGATGGAGGGGAAGCCACTCTGTGTTTTCTTTTTTTATTATAACTTTCGTTATGAGGGCGATTCCTAAGCAACGACAGAATTGGTGCACATGTTGAGTCATGGTCAGTATGTGAAATTAATAATGTAGTATAAAATACCTTTGCTACTGTTAAAAATATGGACTACACTAGTACATTTAGGTTAAATCAAGAAAACCATAGTATGGAATACCTTAGTTACTGTTACATGATATAATAAACTAATACAGTTAGGCTATGACAAGAAAAAGTACTGAATACCATTGCAACTGTTAAGCTAACGGTAACATGAAAAGCAACAGTTTAGGTCAGGGGGTGTCCCATAAATCATGAAAGCATAAAAAATGAGTCATATACATCACTCACCTGTTTTCTATGGGCCCTTTGAAGTCCGGGTCGTAATCCCGGGCTTTGCCTGATGACAAAAACACACACTTGAAGATGCAAGATCAAGATGTTACTTGATTTAAATTGATCTGGACGAATGCAAAATTCATCAAAACAGTAGTTTTATTATTATTGTCACTGAAGGGCTTGAAAGCTTCTTTTTTGATAGCTTCAACCAATCTGTTACTTCAGTAAATACTAAATATTTTCTAGCAGGACCTGATGTCAATTTGAACTGATCTGTCATTATGAAAAAGCGCTAAATAAATACCCTTATTATTATTATCATTATTATTATTATGTAACACACATTATTATTATTATTATTATTATTATTATTATGTAACACACTTCGATGTCAATTCATCCTGGAAAGTTATAAAAGTGAGGTCAGTTAGAATAAATCCAATCTTCAGAAGTAACGGTAACCAATGTGTTTTTTTCTCAAAAGAGGTTAATTTTTGAAAACTTATTATTACTTGGGCCATAGCATAAGACTGAACACAAGTAGACTATATCATATTTTCATTGTAACAGGAAGACGAGAAAAAATGTTGAAGGAGATTAGATTCTCTATAAATGTATCGTGTTAAAATGCTTTGTCAGGAGCTGCAAGCCAACTCATAACACATCACCGTAAGTCATTTGTATAAAGAATATTGGCAGCATCATCTCCGGGCAGCATAATTAAACTCACTCTTTCCCTTTCAAAATTCACACCAACTGCCCAGGTAAAGAGTCTTACAAAATATTATGCCATAATCACAATCATTACATAGACACACACGCCAATGGTTTTTACCTATATTGCTGCAGACGGTAAAAAGACACATCACCTCATCAGTGAGCTAAATATGCTAAATAAAACCTGTGAAGTTACTTAAAAGCTAGGTCTACGATACTCTACTTCAAAGATGTAACAAGTACATCCGACCTATACGCAGATGGTAAAAACGCACATCTGTAAACTCACTAGTAACACAAAACTGTGGGCATCTAAAAATGTCTAATAAGAAGACTTGTTTTAATTTCAACTTCCACAATGCAACAGCCACAGTTTGCAAAGCTGCAAGTAAACGCTTGCAACCGCACAGCGACTTGCCAAGGCTTACGTTCCACTCCCACACATGTCTTGGCGAGTCTCAGCGATGCTGTATCGGCTGCTCATCACCTTACATCTATAGTGCCAATGGCAATCAAAATGAACGCAACACGTTAGCAAGCCCCTGGGCTACATCATGCGTCACTGTGTTAACTCGGTACATCAACCGTTAATGTTGTATCTATATACATTATAATAATATAAAAATGTATTCAGAAATTGTTCTAAACTATAAGTTAGGGAAAAAAACGTTTTCAATAAAAATAACTGTTTAGTCTTTATTGAGCCGAGACATATTACATTTACTGTACAAACTGTTCGAATAAAGTGAAGATTTGCTATAATTAAAATACCACTAACGTTAAACCCTGAACTGCCAATATAGTCTCAGGTTTTTGTTGTTGTTACCAGTTTGTGTGTGTGTGTGTGTGTGTGTGTGTGTGTGTGTGGGTGTGTGTGTGCGTATGCGTGTGCATGAGCGTGTGTGCGCCTGCATGTGTGCATGATTTCTCCACAAAAACAATCTTTAGGGTGGCTGAAAGAAAAAAATGTTTATTAGCCACTAAATGCAAGTAATCAAATCCTACAGATGATGATCTTATATAGACCTGCTCAGGTTCACTCATTCAATGAGCAATCATTTTAAGGGCGATGTGGGTTCGAATCCTGACTTCAGCAAACTATTTTGAATGAGCAATCATTTTAAGGGCGATGTGGGTTCGAATCCTGACTTCAGCAAACTATTTTGTGATTGCTGGATAGTAGTGGCCAGCGCTTTGAGAAGCTCTCTGAGCTTATAAGTGCGCTATATAAGAGAAATCTCATTCTTTCTTTATCCTTTTCCATAGCTGGATGATATTTGTGTCAATGATTTACTGAATCCTGCCACATTCTCTCATCATTTATAGCATACAAAATTAGGTTCCATAAATTGTGTGTGCTATTCTGTTTTATAATTGTGCGTGGTTCATGCTGTTTTAATTTATATGTGATTCTGTTTTGTGTGTGTGTGTGTGTGTGGGTGCGGGTGTGTATGTGTAATAGGTAGCTGTGAATAGGTTTTTGCTATTCTATGTTTGTCTTTTTTGTCATTTGTGTACATAGTTGTAAATAGTTTTTAATTTACTGTTCCGTCTTTTGGTGTATCATAGCAAAAGCGATGTTTGATCGAGTGCATGTATTTTTATGTAATGACTATGTAAAGCGCGTTGAGTCTGGTCGTAGGCTGGAGTACCCGCTATATAAAAATCCGTTATTATTATTATTATTAATTATTTTATGTGTATGTATGTGTGTGTGTGTGATTCTGCTTCACTTTAGTGTGGACGGGATGCTTCTGTTTCAAGTTTGCGAGCGATTCTGTTTTATTTTTCTTTGGGTGTGATTCTGTGATAAATATTTGTGTGTGTACAATACCGTTTTATATAAATTTGTGTGGTGTATGTGATTCTGCTGGACAACCAGCTAGTGAGCATTCTGGCAGATTACTGCGGATAACCGATTGGGCAACTTACTTTTAATCACCAAATATCACACATCATTGGTCTATAGGGCCATGTATTTTCTGTAAAGTAAAGTTAACCTTGGCTGTAAAAGTGTTTTCTGGTAAAAGTATTTTCTGTTAAGTAAAATATCTTGACTATTTCTGCTAAGTAAAGCTGACTGTGGCAGTAAAAGAGAATTCCATAATCATAAATTACTATTCAAAGAGAAGTCTCAAACTTACCAAATGCACCAGGTTCATTCTTGTCTTTAGCCATATGAATTCATTACATGTGAACAAGTCGCCACAAATTCAAACTCAAATTGCTGGTGTTTTTTAATCCAAAAATGAAAAGGAGAATTATTCTCTCAAATAATAAATTATATTCAAAATCAGATGTGAAAAAACGTCACCACAAATCAAAACACAAACGGCTGTGCGTGTCCCTAAGTAGAATTATTCTCTCAAATAATGAATGACAGTCTGAGCACCTAGCTACAACACTACCCCCTGCACAGAATAGATACACAAATATATTTGACTTGAAGATGGTTGACTTGCTCACATATATGATGTAGATAAAGTGATCTGACTTTTTACTGAGCTTGAAGAATGTTTTCACGATATATATATATAATATATATAACTGTCATGGCGTCATTCCTGTGTGCTTGTCTACTTCTTCTCCAGCAGCCACAACCAGTATATTATATGACAAGCTCTCTTCTACAAGGTTCCCCTACAAGGCCACATTTCATTTCACAACACCTTTGGCTTGACTGTGAAAGCACTGTCAAGGTTTCTGGACAAAAATTCACAACATGAAATACAATTCACACCAAGTCGCACACACAGCTAGTTATAAATAAAGTTGCTTATAAAATACTGTATCAGAATTTAAACCACTCATGTCCAGTCACAGATGATAGTATGATAATGACTAATTCATATTGCATAGAAGCTATAATATTAACATTGCATGATATATCTAAGAGCATTTGCATGCATATACACACATGTGCAGCATGCAAACACACGTACAGAGAGAAAAGAGACACCTACACACAAAATATGTTTAAAAAAACCAACACACTTGTCTTTCCTGTTACCAACATAAAATAATTTCACACACATTCCTACAGACCCTCCAACAAAAATAATTTATGTAAACATGGGTTGTCTTCTGTCCTTGACAAAACATGTCTTGCACACACACAGACCCCCACCCACATAAAAAAAATGCACACAGTCACACACATAACTGTACACAAACACATAACTGCACTCACACACATAACTGCACCCACACACATACACTGCACACACACATACACTGGGCAAACATACACAAACAATGCAGACACACACATACCTAAACACACGCACACACACTGATAGTCTCACACACCAACACAAAGACAGGTCACAGACACACACACATCCCCACATGGCAGGTAAACACACACACATACAAATTATGTAAACACCATTTGTCTTCTGTCACCAACAGAGGTGTGTCCAAGTCAAAAATAATCTGCCAACTGTCATGGCGTCATTCCTGTGTGCTTGTCTACTTCTTCTCAAGCAGCCACAACCAGTCCTTTGATTCACTTGCTGCTGCTGTAACTGTCACTTGGGAGTTGCTATATTGTGCAAGGTGGTGATCAAAAAAGGAATAAACCCTATACAGTAGTTGCTATCGGCCTGCTACTAAGAGTATAGAGGCAGTCAGCCCCAAAGCGACGTTGACCCCAATGTGAGTGTAAGAGGCTTTTGAGAGAATAGGCCTACACACAGCCTACACTTGATAGATCTCTCGACATACGGCTAGCATCAAGGACGGCTAGCATCAAGGATCAAGGACGGCTAGCATCAAGGATCAAGGACGGCTAGCATCAAGGATCAAGGACGGCTAGCATCAAGGACGCCTGCTTAGGGGAAACTAACCTACAATACATCTACCTCACCATACCAATAAATCATCATTATTAGTTTCCCAGCTGTAAGCTCCGGTTCTAGAACTATTGTTTTTGGCTTTGTCCGCCCTTCCAGCGTCCGAGGTGATATTTGTGTACTTTTCTCTGAAACTAATGGACGGATTTCTGTGAAATTTGGTAAATAATTAAGAAATAGAAATAGTGAACCTTAACAGACTACATAATATTATGCATATCGGGTGACATCGTCATAGTGATGTCATAGTATGTCATGTTCTTTTTCTAATTTGTTTTTCTCCCAAACTACTGGAGGGATTTGGTTCAACTTTGGTAAAGACTTAGACTTTACCTGTGCCTAAAAGATCAAACCAAACTTATGCAAATTGAATGACATAATCATTGTGAACTCATTTTAACAGAAAGTTTTATATTTTTAATTTTGTTTACTTATGCCTCCAACATAAAACCAAACGTATGCAAATCAAGTGTGGTCATCATGATATTTTCACTTACTTATTTTGCGCACTTTGCCCTAACTAATGGACAGATTTCTTTGAAACTTGGTATTTAGTTAGAAATAGTGAACCTTACCAGATGACAACAAATTATGCATATCAAGTCTCGTCATCATGGTGACGTCAAAATTTGTTGTGCTTTTTCCTAATTCTATTTTGTCCCAAACTACTGGAGAAATTTTGTTCAAGTTTGATACGTACTCAGACTTTACCTAAACCAAACATATGCAAATCGACTGACCTAATCATCTGTGACACAATGTTTTATATAAATTTTTTATATTTTCTTTATTAATTTCTTTTAAAATTCATATGCAATTGACAGTGTACAGATGCCTTGAGCCTAAAACAAAATTATCGTATATGGAATGATGTCATAGCGGTTACAACTGAAGTACATGTGAGGAAACTGCACCCATTAGGGTCCAGCACTTATTATTATTATTATTATTATTTATTAGATGTCATACAAATTCAAATGTAGTAAAAACAAACAATTAAGTATCCTAGAAGTACAGCTAGCAAATCACCACTCCAAACCTTTTAAATAGTGCAGATGAAATGAAGTAATAACATTTAGTCTTCAACAGCGTAACCTACTTTATGAACTCCCTCAAAAGTTGTAAAACCAACCAACAAACCAGTTATTTTGGATTTGGAGTTTTCCTCACCCAAGCAAACAAAACGTAAATTTCCTTCTCAGCAAAAGCTTGGCTGCTGCAGAGCAGGGCCATCCAGGATAACTGGAGACTATACAGGACTTGCTGCTTGGTTGGTTGGTGTGTTTTTGTATCTGGCACATAACATAGGACCTGAGCAGCGGGATCCTTGAAGGTGGTGTGATTGAATGCAATACAATACAATACAATACAACTTTATTCATCTCAAACTGAGCAATTACATCTCTACGCTCAAAAAGGCATGTCCATCGTATAGGCGCTGGTAGAAAGAAATTAAGTTGAGTCGTCAATCTATCATGACCTTTGGAAAGTGAATCAACTGCAATTGCGAAAGCGGATCAACTTCATTTGCGAGATGAAAGCTAATGTGGACCCCTAGCCTTACCATAATGGTGATTGCTATTTGCAGTTTATGCCAAATCCCCAATCCAAACTTCAACCCACAGTCTGACTCTAGTGTAAGGTCTGACAATCTGTCTGCTGGTCTGCATAATGGAAGGGTCGGGGCCACTGTGTAAGACAATCCGTCTCCAATCTCCATTCATTTCCATAATGGCTCTCTCAGGATTGAAGCCAAGCTGTAAATCGCTGCAGAGACAGCAGCAAGCTGCGCAGCTAGCCAAACTGATGTTAATCTTCCTTCCTCTTCCAAGTCATTTCACAATCTCAAGCTGAATAAACGTGTGTGTGTGTGTGTGTGTGTGTGTGTGTGTGTGTGTGTATAAAACTTTCCATTACGTCCATATTTTTAATAGTAAATTGTAACATAGAACGCTGATTGCTGGAAAAAATATTTTTTTAAAGGAATAATTGTGATGCATCGATTGTTTTATGCAGAAGTGCAAAAAGGTTTATTAAAAAATGCAAGGAAATTTATTCAGAAATGAATATCAGGCTTGTAATGGTCTGAACTTAAAAAAGAGGAAATTGGCCAGGGTCCAGTGGCCGCCTAGGCACTGGTAGACAGTGCAGGGGAATGCCCCCCTTCTTACTCTCCCCCGGCAAATAAGAATTGAATTTTAACAGTGCATTTTTGATGACCAAACAAACATAACATAGTGAAGGGAATAGCTGAACTCTATTTTCATACATTATGATGCACAATTCAAATCTTGAAAGTGTTTTCACTGACAATGGTTTAGTTCGTATGTTTGAAGAATTTGGAGAGATTGGTTTGTTTGTGACTGCAGTTTCTCTAAACAGGTTTTTGAGGTGCTTTACCAACACTGATTGAATGCTGGGTGTAGCACACTGGCTTCACAAATTGTGCTTCAGCAACACTGGCTGAAGGTTGAGTGATGCACACTCGCCTCACAGTTGCATGCGACTACTTAGCTTTTTTTTTTACTATTTTAGCCTCAGAAAGCAAATTCTCCATTGCTCATATTTCATTTCCGACTAGCACACTGTACAAAAGGCTGTTCCATTTCTTGAGATCTTCCTCCAATTTATCCTAGTCGATCATCACCCACTTCTTTTCCATACCTTCCCACCTCCATGCATTTTCCAAGCCTTTATCATCAACTGACTCGCCAAGCTGAACAATGTGTCGCATCCATTTTATCTTTTACGATTTGGACACGCGCATTCGCAGTTCCATGTTTCCCTTTGACTTGAGGACATACACAAAATCTTTTTAATTGGAGGAAAATCGCTGTCAAACTTTTATGTTCCACGGAAAACCATACTGTCCTTGACGGAAATATCTGTTACAATAGCGGAAATCCGCTGAACCGCAGATAATTTCAAGCACTGATAAATATATATGCACTTAGTGCTAGCTTGGTGTGTTTTTGTATCTGGCACATAAGATCTGAGCAGCAGGACCCTTACAGACAGTGTTATGGAATGCATGCGTGCAAAGACAAGATGGTCTAATCTTACAGTCGATTGGACCTCGGTTTTATACTCTCATCTGAAGAATGGAACCTATAAAAATCAAACTATCATCTCTAAATACAACAAGTTTGAACTTTATACCTCTCATAGTTTACGGTCAAAGTCCCTTTGAAGTGCCTATACAGACTTTAGACAGCTTTAGTGACCTTGACCTTGGAGTGAGTTGACCAAATTTGCAAGTACGTGCATTTCATTCATATCATGCATCAAAGAATCATAAGCTCACAGGGCTAGAAATTAACGTTTTTCTTTGGGGGCCACCGGGCCCCTTGATTGAAAAATTTGAGGGCCCACAAGCAACTTTCGGGGCCCAACTTGAAAAATAATGCAAACAAAAAACAAAAGAATTATTGACAATATAATAAGTAGAAAGTACAATTTGTCTGATAATCTAAAATAAAAACAATTGAATTTCCAATTTTGCTGAGTGATGTCATTTTTATTTGCCTTTTCTTTCACTTTCAAACATTACCAACAAAAAAGGGGAAAACACACACACACATTCAGTGACACACATATTCCAGTGACTAGTGAGCCTTCACCACAAGTATATCAACTAATTAATCAATTAGTTGATATATTTGTGGCCTTCACGTAGCGCTTGACCCTCCCTTCATTGTAGTTCCTTGATCTTTTTTCCTCTTCATACTTCTTTTTTCTCTCTTTTTCTTGTTCTTTCCTTTCGTCGACGTTTTCTTCTGGCGTCTTTCGCTTCCCAAAAATTGGAAAATACGCCATCGCCGATTGTTTTAGCAACTGTATGGCGACGATATGTAGCCATACTTTCGTACTTGCAAAGATGGACATTTAGCGCTTATGTTGTGCCATAGCCTTTTGTTTATTATATTAAAAAGATATTTAAGTGTATATTAAACTTTTGATTGCAAAATTAAAGGGTTTTCGCTTCTTTTCTGTTTTTTTTTCTGTCCAAATTTAGGGGACCGGTGTGGGTTGCTTCCCTAGAAACTGCCGAGTAGAGCTAGCTGTAGCAGACGAATTATTTTGCGGGCCAAGCGGGCCCTTCGTTTTTCAACATTCCGAGCCCGAAATCAACTTTGCGGGTTTTTGGCCCCGGGCCCCCGCTAATTTCGAGCCCTGGCTCAATATGAATAGCTTAGAAAACTAGAAGGGCAAAGCACATACGAGCAAAGCAAAGGCAAGGGCAAAGCTCATATGACTCACATGCTCCTTGCAGAAAGCGCAATATTTAACATGAAAATGAGTGCACAGAAAAAATAAAATGAAAGGGTGGCATTAAAATCCAAAGTAAAGCTGACTTTCATATTTCTTTGCTCTTGACCTTGAGAGGACATTGATCCCCATCTCCAAATACTCATGTACTATCAAATAAAGTAAAGAAAATGTCGTATTAAGCACATAACAAAAAATTTGTTACCCGATGACCTTGATCTTCAGTAACATTGACTTTGAGATGACCTTCACCCTCACGTGATCTCTCATGCAAGTCTATCAAATAACCCAATGTTGGTGAATACTATCGGCTAAATAAGCAGCCATTAAAATGTGCGATGACCTATTTTATTTACGTTTTTGCAATGCTTAAAATGACCTTGACCTTCAAGATCAACACAAAAAATGGAATATATATGAGACCAATCTATCATATCTAAATGCAACAAGTTTGCATTTGATATCTCTCATAGTTTAGTTTTTCACGAAATACTTTCCTAGGTTTTTAATATTTAACTTCGGATTCTTTGATGCACGATAGATATCAAGGAGACACACATCGTACAGTGGAATGGTTGTTTATTTAACCCATAGTATGCAACAACATTGGGTTATTTGATCAGGCATGCATGAGAGATCATGGAAGGTTCAAGGTCACCATAAGGGCAAGGTCAGTGAAGGTCAAAGTCATCCAAAGTTGTTTTTTTAGGCATAATACAACTTTTGCTGTATTTTATTTGATAGTACATGAAATTATTTAGAGCCAGATGTTAATGTCATCTCAAGGTCAAGAGCATAGAAAGACGAAAGTTGGTATTTGCATTTTAATGCCACCTTTTTGTTGAGTTTTTTCAGGGCAGTAACTTTTGAGTTCCAGAAGGAGCATGTGAGTCATATGGGCTTCGCCCTTGTAGTTTATTTATTTATGTGTTTTTTAAACCCCAACTCCATAATTGACTGAAGAGTAACCCTTTTCACATAAAATGTTACACTCATAATAGAAAAACTAAAAGTCCGTCTCCTAATCTGCACTACAGAGAACACCCATCCAGGGCCGTTATATATATATATATATATATATATATATATATATATATATATATATATATATATATATATATATATATATATATATATATATATATATATATATATATATATATATTAAAGTATTTCATTATTTTGGAACCTAACTGACTAGAGATTCACCTTTTCCCCACGAAGCAACACAATCACAATAGCAAACTGAAACACTGAATCTGTTGTCTCTACAGACAACACAAATTCATGACCCAAGGATGTATTAGTTTTTTGTTGTAATAGTGTACTGAGAACCTAATAATTGACTGAAGATTCACCTTTTTCACATAAAACTGTTACAATCCCAAAACCAAACTGAAATATTGTATCTGTCTCTTACTCTGCACTATAGACAACACACTCAATAATAATTTTTAAATATTATTTTTAACACAAATTATTTTGCTGCTGTTGTTATTGGGAACCTAACCTCGCAACTGACGGAAGATTCACCTTTTTTACACGAAGCATCATAATCACAAAAGCAAACTGAAAAGTATATCCTGTCTCCTAATCTGCACTACATAGAACATTTAACCCGATTCAGAGAACTCCGGAAGATTCAGGGATATGATGTATACAGAAAAAGGAGGTATTTTGGGACCTGCATCACACCAAGTGGTAACACACTACAGCCACTGGCTGCTTTTGTTCACACGCATACACTGAATAGGCACTTGCTACAGCAATATATAAACACACTGCAGCCATAGGCTCACACTCACACACACACAAACATATACACTGCATAGGCACTTGAAAATGGAAAAAAATGCTACAGCAATTATATAACACACTGCAGACATTGGCTGCCTCTACACACACACACACACACACACACACATACTTGCACAGACACCGTTATTTGGACTTTCATCAAACGCCACATACGTTGTGTGGACAATGGGTCGTTTTTCGACCCCCTTTTTAAGTACTTTTAAGTGTTCTAACCCTAACCCTAACGGATCACTAAATGGACGTCCCAACAAGGAGGTCTGTCCAAAGAACGTATGTAGACGTGCACTAGTTTGTCCAAAGAACGCCATGTAAACATGCGCACCTACACACACACACACTAACAGGCACTTGCTCAAACAATTCCAACAGCAATATAATCTAATATGTATTAGATTAATTATTGATTCCCGTTGTGTTCTCTTTACTGTTTTTGTTTCCTTTAGACTTAGATTATCTTTTAATTCGTTGTCTGTAGACTTAGATTATCTTTAATTCGTTGTCTGTAGACTTAGATTATTTTTAATTCGTGTACTATAAATCATTTGATATTTTAATTTTTAAGTGTTCATACATGTGTGTTTCACTTTCAGACAACTGTTCTGAGGAGAAACATCAAGTAGTTAAAAAAAAAGACTTTGTGGAAAGATTGTAGGCTTATTGTTTTTTTCAGTGTGTGTGTCTGTGTGTATATATCATACTTTGCTAGTTTGTCATACTTATATGCACACACTCAAACACTGCACAGGCTCTTGCTAAAATAACTCATACAGATTATATATATTATATATGTATAATTTGCTAATTTTATTATACTTAGATTTGAAGACAATATGATTAACATGCTCCGTAAGGACCTTGCAATATTTAACATGAAAATGAGTGGCCCTCCTTTCTCCCCTTCCCCTCACCAAGAAAAAACAAAATTAAATTGTGGCATTAGAATGCAAAGTAATATTAACTTGGGTGATCTTTCTATGGTCTTGACCTATGAGTTGACATTGATGGCTCCAAAAACACTCATCATGTACTATGAAATAAACTACAGGAAAAAGTTGTATTAATACCCCTTCCCCACCCCCACCCCTTGTCCTCCCAAAATCAGTGCCCTTGGGATGACATTGACCATCAGTGACCTTGACCTTGGGATGACCTTGACCCTCATATCTCTCATGGATGTATGATCAAATATTACCCCGTGTTCCACTGTACGATGACTTATTTGTTTATGTTTTTGCAAGGCCTAAAATGACCTTGACCTTCAAAATCAACGCTAAATCAAAATATATATGAAAGAGCAATTTATCATCTCTAAAAGCAACAAGTTTGGACTTTATATTTCTCATAGTGTAGGGTCAAGGTCACTTCAAAGTACCTAAACAAATCGACTTTGGACAGCTCCAGTGACTTTGACCTTGGAGTGAGGTTGACCAAATTTGCAAAGAATGTGTGTCTCAATGATATTTATCATGCATCAAAGAATCATAAATTTTGATTAACATTTGATAACCCTGTTACCTTGACCTTGAAGTGATCACTGATCAATTAAGAGGTCTCATATATACACCTTCTTTAATCCAGTTTGGTTGTGATAGTTAAAATAGGCTCTGAGTACTTAACCACTTTACACTTATATTACAGTATTTTGGGCGGACAAGTGGACGAAAGGAAATTTTTCATATAATTGTTGGACTATTTAGGACTTACATAGATTTGCAAAAATCTTTAATTTCTTTTTTTGGTGTTGTTGTGTGGGTGAGTATATCACGCTAACATTGCTACGCATGTGAGTCAAAAATATAAAATTTATCAACTTTATGTTTCTTCCTGTCCTCCTTTTATTAATAGTCTGCAATGGTAGATCAACTAAATGCTTTTTTTGTGTTGTAAATGTCTGTGTAAAAGTTCATGTGTTTTGTAAAAGGGGAAACCCCACAACTGACAGAGACTTTAGTTAGAATGAGACTTTACTGAGACAACTAATAATTTAATAATGTCACAATAAAAGAAGAAACAACAAGATAGTAGATAGTACTAGTCAAGATCCTTCAAAGACGAGATTTTGACTTGGTTTCATTTTAATTTTGAACGACTCTTTGTGAGCGATCAAACAAACAGTGAGTATCCGTTTTACATTCTAAGATATTAAACCCTTCTCTCTCTCTCTTTCTCTCTGTACTATTCATTGATGAAGCTGCAAATTGAAAGCTTTGAAATTTCTTTTTAAAACCTTGTGGAGACAGAAGTTCTGGGTTTTATTTTCTAACGTCATATTAAAAGTGAACAAAGTGGAGGTTCATCATGTAATGCAGAAATATCGCTTAAACTTATAGGATGTAAATACCGCAAAAGACCACTTAAGTCCACTTCATCATAAAGTTTCAACTTCGGCTGTGTATTTTCATATGTATCCCTGGTGACCTTATCTGTATAATATACATTAAAAACTTAAATAATCATGTACACTTTCTTTTTAAGACCTAGACATACATATTTTATATAATCATTATGATGGAACGAATGACAGAGAAACTACCCTTTTCTGACATAAGACGTGTACACATTATGTATTTTGTAGAATCAATTTGACTTTTTTCTTGGCAAAATATTCAGCACAAAAACCGGTCTTCAAAAACGGCAGCTTTATTTCTTTAGGTAATTTACAAATTAAACGGTATTTTTATGCCTGTGACCAGATATTGAGTTCCCGACCTAATGATTATATATGTCAGCAACATTAAACTACATTCTATCACATCAAACACAGCAACGACAAGTTACGCATGAATGCTTCAGTGGATTTTGAACAGTCTGGCCTTAATTTCATAACGGATCAGCTAACCAGTAACTGAGTTCAGTTAGTGTTTAGTGACATTTGACACTAGTCATATTTAAAATTGCATTAAATTACAGATAAATGAATATATAATTTATAAACAATAAGCCTACAGTTTTATGACATTATATAGTGACTAATTTTGGAATCGTTAGCACCGCAAGATTCTTATTTATCTAGCTTATGCTCCTGTGCGGGTGTGCATGAAGAATCTTAAAGGGCAACTTAAGCTTAAGTTCGCTTACTCAAGCACACGGAGAGTTCAAACTTAAGCTTGAGTAAGCGAACTTAAGCTTAAGTTGCCCTTTAAGATTCTTCATGCACACCGGCACTGAATAGTTCTAAATCTAATGGCAATGCAAACACATTCCAAATGTAACCTTAAAAAAAAATTCGGAAGAAAAATGATTGCCACGAAAGGGCAATGCTGATAAAGGCAATCGCAATAAATAAGCAAATTTTTGGAACGTAGCGCTGCATTGCAAAATACAAGTTTTGCTGTTCACAGAGTCTTACAGAAGGCAAATATTCTAGATCTTATATTAGTAAAGGAAGAAAGATATGTATCTAATATTAGGTATCATCCTCCAATTGGCAAAAGCCATCACTCAGTTGTTACGTTTGAAATGCCTATTTTTTGTTCTGACCATGCTAAACTCAAAGGCAAGTATTACTTGATGGATAGGGGAGAATATGGAAAGATGAATGATGAATTGAATGCGACTGATTGGACTGGTATTTTTGAAAACAAGAGTGTGGATGAAACATGGTGTTACCTTTACAATACACTTCAGGATTTACAAGACAAATACATTCCTGCTAAAAATTTCTTTACGGGTACAAAAAATAAGACTGTTTCTAGAGATGTTTTAGATAAAATTAAAAAGAAACGTAAGGCTTACAAATGGTACAGAAAATATAAAACAACAGATAATTATCACGCATATGCAAGAGCCAGAAATCAAGTCATATGGGAATTGAGAAAGCAAGTTAAACATAAAGAATTACTGATGGCGCAGAATATAAAAACAAAACCTAAAGCATTCTTTGGTTATGTTTCATCGAGATGTAAATCAAAAGAGGCAATAAGTAGTTTATCAACCCCATCAGGTGAGTTTGCACAAACAGACAAAGATAAGGCTGATGTACTTAATGAGTTTTTTGTGAGTGTATTTACAAAAGAAGATACTAGTAGAGTTCCTCATCTAGACAAAAAAACGGACATTGAAATTTCTTCGGTTTCTGTAACTGAGGACATGATAAAAAACAAACTTAATCAACTAAAAGTAGATAAAGCAGCAGGCCCAGATAAATTACAACCACGATTATTAAAAGAACTAAAGGATGGCTTAACTAAACCATTAAAACTACTATTTGACAAAAGTATAGCTTATGGGAAAATTCCATCTCCTTGGAAAGTTGCAGAAGTAAAACCTATTTTTAAAAAAGGGAATAAACAAAACCCTGGCAATTACAGACCAGTTAGTTTAACTTCAGTGGTTTGTAAACTGTTTGAAGGATTTATTCGAGATATTTTAACTAAACATTTAACAGAAAATAAATTATTGTCTGAAAACCAGTTTGGTTTTACAAAAGGGCGTTCTTGTGTAACTCAACTCTTAAACACCATAAATGATTGGTTTTTAAAACTAGAAGAGGGTAATTCTGTTGATGCCGTTTATTTGGATTTGCAAAAAGCATTCGATACGGTACCACATGCACGTCTAATTAGTAAGCTAGAGAGTTACGGTATTGGAGGTAGTCTGCTTGGTTGGATTTCAGATTTTTTGACTCAACGCACACAGTATGTAAAGGTTGGAAATGCTTGTTCAGGTTTTTCGGATGTTACAAGTGGGGTTCCTCAGGGAAGCGTGTTAGGACCCACACTGTTTATATACTATATAAATGATATGCCTGAGGTACTAAATTGTTTGGTTAAAATATTTGCAGATGATACAAAAATTTATCAAGTTGTAAATGATGACTCTGATGCCGCAAAAATGCAAACTAACATAAACATGCTAGCAGAATGGGCTAATACATGGCAAATTAAATTTAACAGTGATAAATGTAAAGTTATGCACTTAGGATATAAAAATAGTCTGTACGAGTATTTTATGGAAGATAAAAAATTAGATATAACCTCAGCTGAAAAAGACTTGGGAGTGATTGTTGACCCTAAGTTATCGTTCGATGACCATGTGTCTCAGACAGTTAAGAAAGCGAACAGGCTATGTGGTATGCTAATTGGTAATATACAGTGTAAAGAAAAAGATATTATGGTCCCACTTTTTAAGTCACTGGTAAGACCTGTATTGGAGTATGGAAATTCTGTATGGTGCTCATGTCTAAAAAAGCATAATACGGCAATAGAAGGTGTTCAGAAACGATTTACCAAGAAAATTGTTGGTTTGAAGAATTTAAGCTATGAACATAGATTAGAAGCCATAAAACTGCCAAGTCTGGAATTCAGGAGATTACGGGGTGACATGATAGAAACATACAAAATTGTCCATGGAATATATGATGTTAACACTACTAAAACTTTGTTTCATAAAAGTGTTTTGACTAACACAAGAGGACACTCATTAAAATTAAATAAACAAAATGTTAACTCCTCTAAATATAACCGTTTCTTTACTAATAGAATAATAAATGCATGGAATAATTTACCACAGTTTGTTGTGACAGCAGGAACGGTGAACTCATTTAAAAATAGCATTGATAAAGTTTGGAAATCTGAAATGTACAAAACAGACTTAGAAATTTATTAATAGTAAATAAGTGCGCGCATCCATATTCGTGGTGCGGGGGTAAAAGTACATTGAAACCCCCGCAAGTGACCTAGAGCAGGCGAAAAAGGCTCATAGCCTACAAAGCCATAATATGATATGATATGATATATGATATGATATGTTCAAACTGGATATCAGCTGCTGCTGACGACATCTTTGTTCCAGTCTCCTTACAAAATCAAGTATTTCCTGAAGCAGACGACACGCCCCAAAAGCCTTTTTTAGTGTGTACAAAAGTCTTTACCGCCTGGGATGGGGGGATAAATGCATAAAGCAGTCGAGAAATGGATCTATGCCTTTAAAAAAAAAAAAAAAAAAAGCTGCTTACCGTATTCGCTTTTCAATTCGTGCCGTTCTTCAGCAGTTTCTAGCTCATATGCTTCCTCTCTCCCGCCCGGCGCCATATTTATCACTGCTTTTTCACCCGAGATTTCCTCCCTTTTGTTGTTTTGTTAGCGTGCGATCGATGATTGCGAAGTGCGGCTAGAATGCCGCCCGCATTAGTTAATAAACGTGTGCAAGCAGAATTAAAGAGGGCATAACTAGTGTTTGACACAATTATATGTAAACGGAGATTACCTCCCTTTAAAAGGGAACTAATGTATGTTTTATTGTGTTGGCCTTGGAAAGTTGATATTAACTCATTTCGTTTACTTTACTTCGATCTGAAAACATAACATACGAGAAAAAAAAAGTTGAGTACATTTTGACTTTTCTAAACACTCAAAACTCCGATAATCACCAGAAATTAAATTTATTTATTTTGCTCATTCTCGTTCATGGTTAAAGCGAAAGAAGAAGTCCCAATGTCCAATTAACTATGAGTAGACTTGCAAGATAATCCACTCCACTGACTCAGTAACCTTTGTTGCGCATTTGCTTCAGAGTGCTGGCGTAAATGGCGTCCGCCAACAAGTAAGTATTATTCACAATGAAGTATTCACAATTTGATGCGTATAGCTATGTACATTTTCCTGTACAGACCTATACATTGTGCTAGTCCTGTAAATTTTATAGGACTATGTTTTTGAATTCAGTAAAATCGATATCATGTTTCAGACTCCAAGTGTTTGTCTTCCTTGCAGTCTGCATTTAACTAGCATACGTCTATAAGACCGTGAAAGATAGACTGTGCATGCAATCGATCTGTCAAATTCTAGCTATGTCTGTTTAGAAATGTCTGCCTGTCATATGAGTGTGACCATAAATTGTCTGTCTTTTTGTCAGACATGAGAACTTCAACTTATTATTTGCCCAAGATGTATCGATCTATACTGAGCCTAGCTTATCAGATTGAAAATGTCTGTCTATAATTATATTTATGGTATATTTGTTTCTTCTATTATGTTTGATGTCAATGTGATGTGTATATTATTAATAGGCTCATATTACATGTATAATCGATCACGGCCCAAATAATTTATTTACTACAGAAAATGTAAACATAATTTTTTCTAATTTGCATTCAGTGTTTATCTTCTCATGCTGAATTCCTCCCATCTTCGATCTCTTCATGCTCATAAAATAATTCAAGGTTTCAAGGTTTATTCAAGGTTTATCCAGGCTCTCAGCCCAAGGGAGCTTTTTAGCCAACAAGAAGACTGGGGGGGGGGGGGGGGGATGGGAAGACAACATACACAAATGACTTTGAACGGCAATACACGATAAAAAATTAATGCATACCAGTATGAAACATTCAAGGCAAAGCATTTAGTAAACTTACAGCACACAAAGAATACACTGTCCAATATTATTACAAATAATGTCCCAAAAGAAAGAATGTCACAAGAAACAATCAATATGCATACATAATTCCCACAGGCATACAGAACTCATCAAAGAAATTGTGTACATAGATCGATCATCACACAAGATGAGATCACACACATTAATAGCATAACTTGACACAGATCCGGCAGGACAGCAACAGAAGGAAAAATAAATAAATAAATAGCAGAACCACTATGTTAATTAAATAGTGACATCACAATACTAATATAATGGCTCAATTAAGTTCATCAGTATTTTCTTTGACTTCGAATTCATTAGGGGATTGAATTTAAATACATTATGGTGATATGTAATGCATCATGGCAAAAGAGAAATCCCGCTATCTTTTAGTCTGGGATGTGTACACTTTATTATATAGTGAAATTCATCACCTGGCTCATTTAGATCACAAATGGGATCGGGACACAAACTTTTGTTCTAGTTATGTCAATATATCTCTGGGACTGAATTGGAAGTTTATGACATCTAAGCGTAAATTTCAACACGTTTCTGCGCAGGTCAAGGAGATAGATTAGTTTTCCAAGCAAAATGTTTCTTTAAACAGACAAAAAGTAATGTAAATGTTTTTATTGTAGATCTCCTGCAGCAATGATTGCACAAATTGGTCTCTTAAATGTTGTTTTACAAGCGTCTTAAATTGAGTTAAAGAATAATTAGTCATTGAACCAAATATATGAAAAAATGAGATTATTTAACAGAGAGCACACATAGTCTACACAAGGCAGCTTAAGCTCAGTGTTACAGTATAGACAATGGCACAGTTTGTACATCAATTAATGTGGATATTTTTCATGAGCTGTTACATCAATCTATCTATAACTTAACCAAAAACAAAGCAATCTGCATTTAGCATCAATAGAGACAAGAAAACATTTAACTTCCCCAAGCACAATACACGTTGGTGTAGAGGCCTTCAAATTCAAAATCATTTTTAGGAATTTTATTTGCAGTTTTTCACACATTTTTAGCTTTTCGAAAGATCATACTTCACAGCCATAAAACAGAATAGGCTTAATACATTTGACAAACAGTTCCAGCTTTATATCAAACGGCATCATCCTATCCTATCCCTATTCTATCCCTAAACTCTGAGGTCGTAGGGGCACCGCAGATGATCGTTTAATCAGCGTACTCCATCTTTCCCTGTCCTCAGCAACCCTGATTGTTTTGCTCAGTGTCAAACCAGTCCATTCTCGAATGTTGTCCTCCCACCTCTTTTTCGGTCTCCCTCTTCAAGCTGTCTACAATTTCTTAAAACAGCAAATCATGCAAGCTCTATTATCTGATACACACTGCATGGTCCTTAATTATAGCCTTTTGAAATTTATTATTATAGTTAAAAACTGTTTCAAGGTTCTTAAACTCCAACACAATTTTAACATTTTGACCATTGAATGTCTATCTCTCCTGCTCTCTCTCATCTCTCACCCTCCCTCTTCCTCCACCTCTGTCTCTCTCTTTCTCTCAGTTTCTATATACATGGATATAGTTTACGGTGTTGTTGTTGCTGCGGCTGTCCTTACTGCTGCCATTGTTTTGTTGTCACTGCTGCTGCAGTTGTTGTTTTCATTGTTGCTGCTGTTCAAGCTGTTTTTGTTGTTGTTTTTGTTGTTATTACTGATTTAATTACTAGAATGTATAAAAACAATATTTTTATTCATTGGTATATTTTAGTGTTTATCCTTCGCATGCTGAATTCCTCCCATCTTCTCTTCATCCTTCTAAACTAATTCTGTTTGTTTGTCTGCTGGTCTGCCTCTCTCTCTCTCTCTCTCTCTCTGTCCTCTCTCTCCACCCATGCACCCATCCCACCACCCACCTCTATCTCCTTCTCCTCCCTCCCCTTTCTCTCAGTCTCTGTGTGGTGGCTGTAGCTGATAGCTGTTGTTGCTGCTGGTTTATCAGTTCTCGTGTGCCCACTAAAATGACTATAGACAAGGGTTTTCAGTACTTAGACTATTTTACATTGGCTATGTAGTACCTTGATCATTTCTTGAGCTTGGAAAAGCGCTATATAAGAACGTTACAGATAAATAAATAAATGAATATTAACCTTTCAACATTTACAGTAAGGTCAAAACAGCAACAGCAGCAGGCGCACAGCCTGGAACAGCTGCTGAAACAGCCGCTGTTGCTGGCGACTATTACGATGACGATGAGGGATTACAATCTTTCGACATCATCTCCATGCCACCAGAGGATGGGTACGGAGAAGTGGCACCTACCTATCAACCAGGAATGTCAAGGGATGCATGTTACCTGTTTTCTGGAGCGTTTACTCAGCTCGCTGCCACAATGCCTGCTAAGGCCAATGTCCGAGGTAAGAAATTTGAAAGGAATGAATTAAAATGTGAAAGACGAAACAACTTGAATAATAACCTATATTATAAAGCTTGGGTTAGTGTATGTAAGCAAATGTAGTGGAAAAGTCAAGATTAATTTGCATAATTCTGCCAGCTGTCAAAAGCATAATGTTTAGAATGCCACTCTCCTGTAACTAGTATGCACTAGGGTTTTGAAAATGTGTCTCAATTATTGCATTTCTTAGCCATCATGACCAGACAACTTTTTTAAAACTCAGGGAGCGTCCTCAGTGGTTGCGGGGCTGGTGAGACACAAAGTTTGGTTCAAGTGCCACCACAAGACTATCTCAACATTTTCTTTTTAATGTATTTATTTTATTTTTTAGAATGGTGAAGAGGAGGAGGAATTAATGTATATTAGAATGAAGAGAAGAAGAAGAAGAGCAGCAGCAGCTGCAGAAGGAGAAGAAGAAAGGAGTAGAGAGAGGAAAGAAGAAGTTGTATCAATTTTTATTCATCAGATTAACATATAATAAGTTGTCCTGATAGAAGAAGAAGTAGCAGAAGTAGCAGCAGCAGGAGTAGGAGAAGAAGTAGAAGAAGAAGTATAAGTAGCAGCAGCAGAAGAAGAAGAAGAAGAAGAAGAAGAAGAAAAAAAAAAGAAGACTAATGCAGCCGCTGTTTTTATAGATCTTTGTCAACTCAGTTCCATAGAAGTACTAGTACTTAACAGACCTAGTAATAATTATTAGAATTTTTTTTACCTTTCCCCGTCATGACTGAAGGGAGGTAAGCAGTACCATTTGAGATTGAAAGCGAAAACTTGATAGTATCTCCATTTAGTTCTAATTTCAATGTGCGAAAATAGCTTTGGCGTTGTAGAGATAGTAGAAATATGGAAGATTAAATTTAAAAAAAGGTTCATTAGCCATTGTTTAAAGGGTCCATCAGACTATATGTACTCAGGCATATTTACCCAAATGGCTACAATAGTAGTAATGGTAGTAGTAGCAGTAGTAGTAGTTGTCTGAGGGCAAAACAGGCAGTTAAACCTTTTTGTATATTGTTTCATTCTTTGACTCTTTATACCTTCTTAGGTCGGTTTGTCTGAAATTCTCATAGAACATGCATTTATTATTCATTATTATAATAGTATAATACGTCCTTATATTTTAGCAGATCATCCAATTAAGTTTTGAATTCATGGCGAGTGGGAATGTATTTACCTTGACAGGGCAGCAGTTGTTTGTGTGATCCTGGAGAGGACTTCCTGTCAGGACCGATTGTCTGATACAATGGCTCCTAAATATTTAAAGCTATGCGCCATGTTGAGGGATTGGCCTTGGACTTTGATGTCCGTGTTGATGCCATTGGTGTTGTTGGTCATCATTTTGGTCTTCTCTGCATTTATTTCCATTCCAACGGCTCTGGAGTTGGTGTCAAGCCTCTGTACCAGCTGTTCAAGTTCTTGTTCCTCTCCAGCCAATCCATCAATGTCATCCGCAAAACGGAGGTTGGAGATTGCTCTATCCCCTATACTTACTGCACCTTGCTTTTAATTTAATATCCCAGTGTGACCTTGCGGAGGTAGAAAAAAAAAAGACAAAAGCAACACAACGAATTTATTAGATGAAAAAGTGAGCTTTCGAGTTTATTTAAAAAAACTCTTTTTGCAAGATTTAAACAAGGCTACATGCTGGTGTCACTTTGTTTGCAGAACCCCCAGTTGTAACAGATGCCGATCTTTTCTGTGGAAGTTTCACACAACTTTCTTTGCCACAAGACCAAGACACCCTTGGGCACAAAGGTATATTAATTCCCAAAAAGAAAAAAATTATTCCAAAATATTGAAGAAAGAAAAAAAAAAGAAAAAATAAAGATCAACTTTTACTCATCAATTCCACCCTGCCTAATGAAGGTTCTCGCCCAGACTTAACGTTCATGAACGTAAATCCTCCACGAATCTCAAGCTATGCACAGTGTGTATCACTTCAAGCCAAGAGTCATAGACTTTTTATTACTGCATTAGCAGATGCAGACTTATTTTCTGGAAATTTCACGAAATTGGCGATACCAAATGCTCAAGAGGGTGACATGAAAGGTACATAGACAGTATAGTAGATTTATACAAAGGCACCCGAATCTGGATGCAGTGAGCGCGTCTCTCTCTCTGTAGTATTACTAGTATAACAGAGGGACACGCACTATTATAGAGAGATGGTATGGCATCCAGATACGAGCGGGTATTATAGTATCAATGTTACAAAATCAAAGTAGTCATTACTGTTGGATTCATCTTAATATTATTCGTAATTATTGTAGTATCTAGATCTGTCCACAATAGAGTATAACAGGAACAATAATGTAAAGGAGTAGCAGGAGTGCGAAGATGGAGGTTTGGATGACAGTATAAACTGCATGAAGTCTAATCTGCACATGCAGGCATTCCATCTCACGGACTGTAAAGAGCCTGACGCAATGGGTCCCTAGACATGTGAGTGCTGGCTACACAGATGCACCCAGCAACCACTAGAAGTCCCTTCTCTTCCATCCTCGGTTGCCCAGGATTTGTTCTCAAGCCGTCTGGGCGTCAGTCAAGGCGTGTGCCTAAGGTAGAAGTGAAGTGAGCGCTTCGATCAGGCATCTTGAGTTAGATCCTGTATCGGCCATCACCTTGAGCAACTCTTGAGCTGGAAAAGCGCTACATTATAAGAACGATTGCATTACTTAAAAAAAAACAACTAAAATAAACAAAACGTTTTATTAATGTAACCGAGAGTTACGCTTACATTGTTTTCAGAAAGCCCGGTACAAGACCAAGAGCTGTTTTCTGGAAGTTTCACGAAGCTGACGTCACCGAAAGAGACAGAGACTGAACAGAAAGGTAAATCATAATTAGGAATACATACATTAGAATCGGAATTAGAATCTTTATAGTCCCAACAAACAGCCTGGACAATTATTTCACATTTACAACAATAATTGACAGTCACACTCGCACAATACAGTCAGTATAAAATAAAACATCAATTCATCAAAGCAAGTAACACCAAATAAACTTCCGTTCAACTGTTTCACCTTAGCTCCCAGCTGTTCAAACTAAATTAGTATTAGTATTGGTGGTAGATTAATAATTGGCTGTTTTACGACAATACTTTTTAACCAACGATCAATACATTGTTTCAGAACCCCCAGTTGCAAACGAAGACCTGTTCTCTGGAAGATTTACAAAGCTGACAGCACCAAAAGACCTCCAAACTGGCCACAAAGGTATTTTTAGTTAAAATTGGCATATTCAAGGAATACAATATTTAAGGGGGAAAAAATAAAGGAAAGATGTCAGACAACTGATCAAATATTCCTTAATACAAAGTTCATTGGACCATTGTTGCATTCTTTTCAGACCCCCCAACAACAGATGAAGAGCTTTTTTCTGGAAGTTTCACAAAACTGACAACACCACTTGCCCAAGAGGGTGACCACAGAGGTAGGCTCATATTTATTAATTCAAGGTAGGACTAATAAAAAGAATTGCATGTTTAAACTTTACCTTAATTTCCTTTCAGTTAAGCAAAACTTTTTTTTCTTTCTTTTTTTCATTCTCCCAGATTCCCAAGTGGAAGATGCAGATCTATTTTCTGGGAGCCTTACAAAAATGACATCACCACAATTCAAATCTGCCGCACCACAGAAAGGTAGGATGGGGGCTGACATTTAAAATGTCCAGAGGAAAGATGAATGAAAAAGACAAAACAATGAAAACATCACATAGGAACAGAAATGTTACTTAAAGCAACTGTTGACCGAAAAATATCTCCTTCCTGAATATAGCTTCTTTTTTTCTTATTTGTTTATTTTTCCAAGATTCTCTAGTGGAAGACACAGATCTATTTTCTGGAAGCTTTACAAAGCTGACATCACCACAATTGAAATCAGCTTCCCAGAAAGTGAGGATTGGCGCTTACTTTCAACATTTCCTGAGGAAATGGGTCATAAAAAAGAGAAAATATTGAAGACAGAAATGCTACTTAAAATGATTTTTCAGAATAAGAATCAGAATCGTATATTGTACCATCTAACAGCAAGGACAAATATTTCACAGTATACAACATTCATCCACAGTCACACTCACAGATAACAGTCAACATAGAATAAAACATCAATTCATAAAAGCAAATAACATCAAACTTCCATCCACCATTTCATCTCGGCTCTCAGCTGAACTAAAAACAAACCAGAACAGTCCACCTCTCCCCCTTCCTTCCCTGTACACTCCCCACCCCATCCCATAATGTTTTCAAGCCATAACAGGTACAACCATATGCACAGGGCAAAGTTCAGAGGCTCAACCCCGGCCGTATTCAATTTGTCATTCGCATACCTACCTCTATCCATAAACATGAAAACAACAATTAATAATCAAAAGCAATAATTAAAGCAGTAATCAAATAATAATACAGCCGCACTCGCCTAAACGAAACACGCTTAAGCAAAAAACTCGGATATCTGAAACCAAAACCAATTCCCCGCCAGACCCCCCTCTTTGTAAGACTATTTCTAATTCGGATAAGCCACACTCTGTCAAAAAATAGCTAACTCAAACACGGATATCTCAAACGTGATTTTGACAGATAAGCCAAACTCTGAACACTGTTTTTTGGTGTTTTTTCTTTAAAAAACACTTCGGGGAGGGGGGAGGGGGGGAAGATATATTTCGTCACGACTATAATTATCATACGGAAAGGAACACGTCACCTGTTTATGCGGGGAAACTGACGACTTGTGCCACATGTTTTGCAGGCGCCATTGTTTAGACAGAAAGAGTGGTAAGTTTGCCTGCGTGAATTAGGTGGTGGTTTCAAGGTTAGTGAGGGGATGGCCGAGGGAGGGGCACAGGGGAGAGGCAGGTCGAAAGGTAATGTGCACGGCGTTCTGTTTGTTTTTTTTACTTTCAGCGTTGAAAGATTAAGCCAGAAGATTAGTGGCTGCGGGGGATGATGGCGCGCGCCTCGCTGCAGCATATCACCTAGCATGTGTTGTCTTGTCTTGTCTTGCCGTATATGCCCACAATCAACCGTGTTGGTCATTATGGCACTTTTTACCAAGACGCATGCTGGGTGTGTTCTTGTTACCGGCACTCACCCGTCTAGAACATGAGCGTCAGGATCTTTAAAGTCCGTTATGATGGAATGTATGCGACACAGAGACTAGACCTCGGTTTATACTCTCATCCGAAGGAGTAGGAAACGGGAGTAAAGTGTCTTTCCCAGGGACACAACAGAATGGCCCGGACAGCGCTCGAACCCGGGACCCTCCGATCCGCAAGCCAACGCTCTAACCATTCGGCCACCGTGCCTCCCCAAGGTCCAGGGCCCAGGTTTTTTTGAGTGCTCAGATTGCTAGTGTGTGTCTAGCCTAGCATGTAGTATTAAAGTTTAACGAATACTGTAAGCTTAACGTTTTCGTGTCTGGGTAAGTGACCTCAGCCGAATTTTGTTGTCTTTTTGGGCCGTCTAAAGGTTTCGTTTTCAAACGTTTATCTTTTTGTTCTAACTAGCAATTGTTCTTTGCTTAGGCCTTTGAAAGGGATTCTTTGCTTTGTTTCTGAGATTTGTCACTGTTTTCACCATTATTTTTTTTTCTGTTGGCATTGAGGTATTAATAAAGCCCCACTGAAAAAACACTTGTAAGTTGTCACTGTTTTGATCTTATTCATTTAAACACACACACACACACACACACACACACACACACACACACCACGCACAGAGAGAGAGAGAGACAGAGAGACAGAGAGAGAAAGAAAGAGAGAGAGAGAAAGAAAGAACGTGAGAGAGAGAGACATTCCAAGTGATTTTACAACTTATCCTGAACAAAAACTCGCTTAAGCCAAATTCTAGGGTAATTTCTCGGGAAAAGGTTGGCTTATCCGAACTCGGATATGCGCAAACTCTGATAAGCGAAACTATTTTTCATTCCCCGGGCGAGTTCGGCTTAAGCGTGTTTGACTGTACTAGCAACCTTAGTAATAATCAACAAATATAATTATACAACAATCCGCCTACCACACTATTTGTTGCTTGTAGAAAATACCTTCTTATTACCAATATTAACAGATAAAGAAAATTTTTAAAATGTTTAATGAACAATATTTGATGAATAGAGAAACAAACGACAAATTTCTTTGTACAAATTAGTCAAACACATATGTAGACCTGAATTTGGGAACTTCCAGAGTTGTTGTTTTATTGTGAGTTAATATTTCCCTTTGCCCCATTCACAGTATTTTATTTCCTGCAGATTCCTTGGTAGCAGACGATGATCTGTTTTCAGGAAGCTTTACAAAGCTGACATCACCACCGTCGCAAGCGGCACCCCAGAGAGGTAGATATGCCGTTAATCTCTAAAATAAACTTGTTTGAAGAGAGAGAAGAGAAAGATATAAGAGGAATAAGTTGCAAAAAAGGGATCGAATTGTTATTTAGACTGACTCTTGACTGAAAGCACGCAGAACAGTAAATTGAAGAAAAGTCCAAATTTGTATACAAACATGTAAGATTATCTGAGCAACTGTAGTAGTAGTAGTTTTGTTCTTAATTTATCTCCCTTTCGTCAATTGATGTCTTCCTCTATCTTTGTTTTAGAACCTCTTGTAGCAGATGGAGGCCTGTTTTCAGGAAGCTTTACAAAGCTGACATCACCACCATCACAAGTAACACCCCAGAAAGGTAAGATGGCGTTTAGACTTAACTAAAAATCTTGGAAGAAAGAGATGGGGAATATTAGGAGAATACATCTCAAGACAACTAGGATGGAAATAGTAATTGGGAAATGGGTGACTTAACAGCTATTACCTTTTTACATTTTATTTCAATTTCTCCATTGTACAGTCTTTTTTTTTGGTTGTTTTTTGTCTTTCTGCCAGAATTACCTGTAGCAGATGAAGATCTGTTTTCTGGAAGCTTTTCAAAGCTGACATCACCACCATTGCAAGGTAGGATGGTGTTAGTTTTAAAAGTCTTGTGAGGAAAGAAAAGAGGAATATACGAAGAATAAATGACAAAGAAACTCGGACAGAAATTGTATCAGGTCTTATGTGTGACTTAAATATTTTAGAAACGTAATTTGAAGGTGAACACTTATTGCGTTTTCACATTTTATTTCCATATTTCTCCACATTTCTCTCTCTTAGTTTTTTTCTCTCTTCTAGAAACCCCAGTAGCAGATGAAGACCTGTTTTTTGGAAGCTGACATTGCCGCAATCATAAGGAGAACTCCGGAAAGTTAAAATGGCGATAGTCTTCAAACACAAACTTTGAAGAAGAGTATTAGAATAATAAATGTCCACCTCCACCTCCCACCTCCCCCCTCCCCCCCAAAAAAAAAAACAAAACAAAAAAACAACAAAGGAATATTTGTTTAAAGAAACGTTTGCCCTAAATACTTTAGAAATGTTTAAAACTTTTTTCTTTCTCCCAGAACCTTCTGTAGCAGACAAAGACCTGTTTTCTGGAAGCTTTACAAAGCTGACATCCCCTCCATCACAAGTGGTACCCCAGAAAGGTAAGGAGGCATTAATCTTAAATATGTTTGAAGAAAGAGAAGAAGAATATTGGAAGAATAAATGGCAAGAAAATTAGAATGGAAATGGTATCTTTACAAATGTTTGGCGTAAATAGTTTTGAAAAAGTATTTTTTGAAGTTGAACACTTATTGCATTTTTATTTTGTTTCTTTCTCTTCGTCCCAGAAGCCCCTGTAGCAGATGAAGACCTGTTTTCAGGAAGCTTTACAAAGCTGACATCACCATCATCACAAAGGGTACCCCAGAAAGGTAACATGGGGTTAATCTTTAAAATGTTTCAAGAAAGAGAAGAAGAATATTTGTGCAATAAATGCCACACAATAAAAAAAGAAGATTGAAATTGTATTCCAATTGATTCTTGATGAAAGTGAGTAGACACATTTAGAGAGAGAAAAGAGAGATTGCAATGCCAAAATAGACAAGAAATCTGATCTTACTTAGAGCAACTTTAACAGTTAATTGTTGTTGTGTTTGTAATTTGTGTCTCTTTCATACAATATATAGTTCCATCTTCCTTTCTCCCAGAAACACCTAGCTGTAGCTGATTTCTGTGTGTGTGGAATTTTGACACTTGATTGTCCTATTTTCATGGGGAATTCTAATGAAGACCTGTTTTCTGGAAGCTTTACAAAGCTGACATCACACCATCACAGGTGGCACACTCGAAAGATTTAATATCACTCATTTTTTTCCTTCTCCCAGATTCCCTAGTGGAAGACGCAGATCTATTTTCTGGGAGCTTTACAAAGCTGACATCACCACAATTGAAATCTGCCGCACCACAGAAAGGTAGGATGGGGGCTGACATTTTAAATGTCCACAGGAAAGATAAATGAAAAAGACAAAACAATGAAAACATCATATAGGAACAAAAATGTTACTTAAAACGACTTTTGACCGAAAATATCTCTTTCCTGCATATAGCTTCTTTTTTTCTTTTTTGTTTATTTTTCCCAGATTCTCTAGTGGAAGACACAGATCTATTTTCAGGAAACTTTACAAAGCTGACATCACCACAGTTGAAATCAGCTTTCCAGAAAGTTAGGATTGGAGCTTACTTTCAACAATTCCCGAGGAAGGGGGTCATAAAAAAGAGAAAATATTGAAGACAGAAATGCTACGTAAAACGATTTTTCAGAATCGGAATAAGAATCAGACTTGTATATTGTCCCATCAAACAGCAAGGACAAATATTTCACAGTATACAACAATCATCCACAATCACACTCACAGAAAACAGTCAGCATACAATAAAACATCAATTCATAAAAGCAATTAAATAGCATCAAACTTCCATTCCACCATGGTAGTCTCCCAGCTGAACTAAAAACAAACCAGAACATTCATCCACTCCCCCTTTTTTCCACGTACACTCCCCACCCCAACCCATAATGTTTTCAAACCATAGCAGGTACAACCATATGCACCGGGTAAAGTTCAGAGGCTCAACCAACCCCGGCCGTATTCAATTTGTCATTCGCATACCTACCTCTATCCATAAACATGAAAACAACAATTAATAATCAAAAGCAATAATCAAATAATAATAGTAGCAACCATAGTAATAATCAACAAATATAATTATACAACTATCCACCTACCACACTATTGGTTGCTTGTAGAAAATACCTTCTTATTACCAATAGTAATAGATAAATAAAAATGTTAAAATGTTTAAAAACTACGAACTAAATTTGATGAATAGAGAAACAAAAGACAACTTTCTGTGTACAAATTAGTCAAACATATACATAGACCTGAATTTGGGAACTTCCAGAGTTGTTGTTTTGTTGTGAGTTTATATCTTCCTTCGCCCCATTCACAGTATTTTATTTCCTGCAGATTCCTTGGTAGCAGACGATGATCTGTTTTCAGGAAGCTTTACAAAGCTGACATCACCACCGTCACAAGCGGCACCCCATAGAGGTAGGATAAGCTGGTAATCTCTAAAACAAACACGTTTGAAGAGAGAGAAAAAGGATATAGGAGGAATAAATTGCAAAAAAAAGGGATTGGAATTTGTATTTAGACTGACCCTTGACTGAAAGCATGCAGAACAGTAGATTGAAGAAACGTCCAAATGTGTATGCATACATATAAGACGATCTGAGCAATAGTAGTTTTGTTCTTAATTTATCTCCCTTTCCTCAGTTGATGTCTTCCTCTATCTTTGTTTTAGAACCTCTTGTAGCAGATGGAGGCCTGTTTTCAGGAAGCTTTACAAAGTTGACATCACCACCATCACAAGTAACACCCCAGAAAGGTAAGATGGCGTTTAGACTTCACTAAAAATCTTGGAAGAAAGAGATGGGGATTATTAGAGGAATACATGTCAATACAACTAGGATGGAAATAGTACCTTGGCAAATGGGTGACTTAACAGTTATTACATTTTTACATTTTATTTCAATTTCTCCATTGAACAGACTTTTTTTGTTGTTGTTGTCTTTCTCCCAGAATCACCTGTACCAGATGAAGACCTGTTTTCTGGAAGCTTTTCAAAGCTGACATCACCACCATCGCAAGGTAGGGTGGTGTTAGTTTTAAAAGTCTTTTGAGGAAAGAAAAGAGCAAACTCGGACAGAAATGGAATCGGTCACATGTCTGACTTAAATATTTTAGAAACGTAATTTGAAGTTGATCACCTATTGCATTTTCACATTTTATTTCCATACTAGTGGTTTTTGTACCCTGGCAAGCCAGGGTACACAGGTTGCTGTTTAAAATGTAGACAGAGAGACAACTGTTGTCTGCGAGTTTCATTTGGACGATGATACCTCCCCATATCCCCCTTGATACCTCACCATACCCCCCCCTCCGATATCTCCCCGTCCCCCCCCCCCATGATGCCTCATCATACCCCCTTGATACCTCCCCGAACCCACTTGATACCTCTCCATAACCCCTTGATACCTTTCGTACCCCCCTTGTAACCTACCTGTACCCTCCTTGATACTGCCCCGTTGATCGTTTCGCAGGTATGGATGAAAGGAATCGACCATCACCATACCCCCTTATATATACCCGTATCCCCGTTATGCCTACCCATGCCCCTTTAAACCTACCCGTAGCCCCCTTTTACCTACACGTACCACCCCATCCCGATCCTTGATAATAATAATAATAATAATAATAATAATAATAATAATAATAATAATAATAATAATAGTGGATAATACAAATAGAAATCATAAAAAACACCAAGGTTTTAAAATAAAATTTGATATAAGATATTATAATTATAATAATAATAATTATTATTATTAGTTTATTAATAATAATAATAATAATAATAATAATAATAATAATAATAATAATAATGTACCACCCCATCCCGATCCTTGGTAATAATAATAATAATAATAATAATAATAATAATAATAATAATAATAATAATGAATATAGAATAATACAAATAGAAATCATAAACACCAAGGTTTTAAAAGAAAATTTGATATAAGATATAATATTATAAATAATAATAATAATAGTAATAATAATAATAATAATAATAATAATAATAATAATAATGGTAAAAAGCCTAAATTAAAAAGAAAAATATCCATATTGTAGTGGGCAAAAAAAAACATAAAAAAAAATATGGCCCGCGTCGGAATCGAACTTGGGTCGCCCTATACGGTAGGCGAAAGTGTTACCAACTGAACTATCAATGCTTCGTACAGAAACGATCAATTTTTTGGTCTATATGGGAAAACATGCTGAAACCTCAATTTGATTTTTAATGGAAGCGCGCGGAATGAGGCTATTGCAGTTTGTGGACATTTTGTTTATTTATTTATCTCAGAAACGGTTAAACATTCGGTAAGGAAATGTCGGCTATAACGATTTCGCTGGTTTTGAGCACACAGCAGGCCGATTCCCAGCGGCCAGCACCTGGCCAGATCATCGTCCATACCGGACAAACTTTATAGTAGTGGCGAAGAAGGACTTCCGGCTAAGCAATTTATATATATAGATTTCTCCACATTTCTCTCTTTGTTTTTTCTTTCTTCTAGACACCTCTAGCTGTAGCAGATGAAGACCTAGTTTTTGGAAGCTATACAAAGCTGACATTGCCGCAATCACAAGGAGCACCCCAGAAAGTTAAGACGGCAATAGTCTTAAAAAACAGGCTTTGAAGAAGAGTATTAGAAATAATAAATATCCCCCTCCTCCTTCCAAAAAAAGAAGTATTTGTTTAAACAAATGTTTGCAATAAATATTTTGGAAACGTTTAACACTTTTTTTTCCCTCTCAGAACCCCTTGTAGCAGACGAAGACCTGTTTTCTGGAAGCTTTACAAAGCTGACATCACCTCCATCACAAGTGGTTCCCCAGAAAGGTAAGGTGGCATTAATCTTAAACATGTTTGAACAAAGAGAAGAAGAATATTAGAAGAATAAATGGCAAGAAAATTAGAATGAAAATGGCATCTTGACAAATGTTTGGCTTAAATAGTTTTGATAAAGTATTTTGAAGTTGAACACTTATTGCATTTTTATTTTGCTTCTTTCTCTTCCTCCCAGATGCCCCTGTAGCAGACGAAGACCTGTTTTCAGGAAGCTTTACAAAGCTGACATCACCATCATCACAAAGGGTACCCCAGAAAGGTAACATGGGGTTAATCTTTAAAATGTTTCAAGAAAGAGAAGAAGAATATTTGTGCAATAAATGCCACACAATAAAAAAAGAAGATTCAAATTGTATTCCAATTGATTCTTGACTGAAAGTGAGTAGACACGTAGAGAGAGAAAAGAGATATTGCAAAGCCAAAATTTACAAGAAATCTGATCTTACTTTTAGTGCAACTTTAACAGTTGTTGTTTTCTTAATTTGTGTCTCTTTCATAAAATATATATCTTGCTCCATCTTCCTTTCTCCCAGAAACACCTATAGCTGATTTGTGTGTGTGTGTGTGGATTGTTGACACTTTATTGTCCATTTGTATTGGGAAATTCTGATGAAGACCTGTTTTCTGGAAGCTTTACAAAACTGACATCACCACCATAATAGGTGGCATCCCTGAAAGGTATGATAGAGCTTTTTTTTTTTTCATTCTCCCATATTCCCTAGTGGAAAACGAAGATCTATTTTCTGGGGGCTTTACAAATCTGACATCACCGCAATTCAAAGCTGCCGCACCACAGAAAGGTAGGATTGGGGCTGACATTTAAAATGTAAGAAAGATGTAAGAAAAAGAGAAAACAATGAAAACATCATACAGGAACAGAAATGTTACTTAAAACGACTGTTGACAGAAAAAATATCTCCTTCCTGCAGCTTCTTTTTTCTCTTTTTTGTTTATTTCTCCCAGATTCCCTAGTGGATGACACACATCTATTTTCTGGAAGCTTTACAAAGCTGACATCACCACAATTGAAATCAGCTTCCCAGAAAGGTAGGATTGGCGCTTACTTTCCACATTTCCAGAGGAGAGGGGTCAAAAAAAGAGAAAATATTGGAGACAAAAATGCTATTTAAAACGATTCTTCAGAATCAGAATCTTTATTGTCCCATCAAACAACAAGGACAAATATTTCACAGTATACAACAATCATCAAAAGTCACACTCGCACAAAATAGTCAGCATAGAATAAAACATCAATTCATAAAAGCAAATAGCATCAAACTTCCATTCCACCATTTCAACTTGGCTCCCAGCTGAACTAAAAACAAACATTCAGCCTCTCCCACTGCCTTCCCCACCCCATCCCATCCCATCCCATAATGTTTTTTAACCATAGCAGGTACAACCATATGCACCGGGTAAAGCTCAAAGGCTCAACACCGTACTCAATTTTTCATTCGCATACCTACCTCTATCCATAAACATGACTGTGACGACACGAGTTTTCAGATGGCAGGGAGAGTTACACTTTTTAGGAAGTTACACTTCTCCGTATATCTGTTGTACATAGAATAGCGTGACCGATTTACTTTTGCGTATGAAAGTGCAGTTTCGTAAAGTCCATGCGATTCGTAGAAGACAGGGAGTCGGCCAATTTCGAATAGGGATACGCGTAATAAAGAACGTGCATACTGACGAGAGCTCGACTATTTTGCTTGTGGCCGGCGCAGTTTTTGGAGGGCAGAGTGGTTTGAGATGCTGTTGCGAGAGGAACGAATTCTAACGAGGCAGCAACCCTGTGACAGAGGTCATTGTAGTGTAGGGTACTGTTGGAAGGGTGTGTTTATTGTTTATATAGCCACCCAAGGTCTTATGCCCTCGTCGGGATAAGGATGTTTAGAATTCGAAGGAAGATGTTAACTGCCATTCGTCAACGAATGTAGAGTTCCATACTTAAGGTGTGTGTAGTTCTCGATTGAACACCCACCAAGACTTAGTGTCTGTACCAGAGCTAAGGTGTCCTCATCCTCAGTATAAGTGTTATTTGGAAAGTGAAATAACGTGCAATAGCAAGAGAAAGTGACTCTCAAAAAGACTAACCCATTGTGTTGTGACAGTGTTGTGTCGTGTTGTGGTGTTGGGGTAAAGGGCGTCACAAGCCGAGGCCTGTAAGGTGAGCAAATCCTGTCATTCAATTCTCTAGTGGCGCGCTCCGAGAACTGCGTACGTGTATGAGTGGTAATGAGTGTGGGGAAGGGGATGTATTTTAGGATGTATAATGAATTTTGTTGATTTTATATGATTTTCTTATGATTTTCTTATTGTATATGTGATGGGGGAAATGTCGTTGCTGTTGTTGTTATGAAAGTGGGTCAAAGGCGACGATGGGGAATATAGAGAGGGAGAGAGAGAGAGTGAGGGTGTATGTATGGAGAGAGCGATAGAATGTATTATACTGAAGAAAGATGAGGTGATGATTATGAAGGAAGCATGTTTACAGTATGGATGAAGGGAGGTAATCGTGATGTGCTATAATTGTTGGGGGTGACGGTGGTGATGAAGGGGGGCGGAATGAATCAGGACTGTGAGATTGTAGTGTGGTTGCGATAATTATGTATATTTATATAAACATTGGTGTGTAAAGAAGATGTGAATTATTAAGCATCAAAGGTTGGTTTATATTATTGAAATGTGTGTATAGTATCTTGTATTATTATCACGGTATTCATAATTATACAGGTCAAGATGGTGGACGGAGGACGGCGTGTTATGTTATATTATATAGTGTTTATTGTTTTATGGGCATATTGTTAAGACTGTGTATATGTCAACAGGTGTGGGCTGATTATTACTTCTACGTATTACTTCTACGTGTTTCTTCTACCTGTTTATTTCTACGCATTATTTCAACGCTGTTGCCTTTGATGTTGCCTGTTATGCTGTACTGATGTTGCTGTTGTTGACGCTGACTGGGTCCTAGCCAGCCTGGGGTGTGCCTTTGCCTCTACAACAGAGTAGTGTTGTGGTGATCTCTTACACTGCTGCAGGTTTTGCCTATGTATCGAGGCAACACATTTACAGGAGGTTTTCATACCTAATTCATGCACACACAGACTCACATTGCACGCACCTAAAAACATATCCATTTAGTTAGAAGAATCATCCACTTATTGTGAAAGAGACTGTTTAGCTCTCTGAGCTACTTGACAAGAACATTGAGACATTACTTCTGTGCCACAGCTTCGCCTAGATAATAGTTTATGATTCAACGCCATTGCTTATTATTTGAAGACTTGCATTTTGAATTGATTTGTTGATTTTGATTTTGTTGTACACACTTGTAAAGAAACTGCTGTTGTTTAGTTCTGTTTGGGGTTTGTTGCAAGGGGAGGTAATTGTTAGTTAGTATTGGGACGGGGGTCTATTTAGGGGTTGGGGGAAGGTTAGTTCCCATTTGTCCTGTGTTTGTATGTTGATTGTAGAATAAAAGAGTGTGACTGTATTCTGGCATTTTTGTGTTAGTTTATTTTGTTGAGTTTTATTCCTTTCACTCGCTTTATGAGCTGACGTCACTGAACCCGCTCGGGGGACGTGACAATGACTTAAATATATCGGCTACAGAGTTTTGACAAATCACACATGTGTAAATGGCTACTTATGTAGCTTTCAGCGACTATCCTGTCGCCTTCATCAGCACAGATCGACTGACTTAAATATTTTAGAAACGTAATTTAAAGTTGATCACTTATTGCATTTTCACATTTTATTTCCATATTTTTCTACATTTCTCTCTCTTTGTTTTTTTCTTTCTTCTAGAAACCCCCGTAGCAGATGAAGACCTGTTTTTTGGAAACTATACAAAGCTGATATTGTCGCAATCACAAGGAGCACCCCAGAAAGATAAGGGGCTGGGGGCGATAGTCTTCAAACACAACCTTTGAAGAAGAGTATTAGAAATAATAAATGTCCCTCTCCACCCAAAACAAAACAAAAAAAAAATAATTGTTTAAACAAACGTTTGCACTAAATATTTTAGAAACATTTAACACTGTTTTCTTTCTCCCAGAACCTTCTGTAACAGACGAAGACCTGTTTTCTGGAAGCTTTACAAAGCTGACATCACCTCCATCACAAGTGGTACCCCAGAAAGGTAAGATGGCATTAATCTTTAAAATGTTTTAACAAAGAGAAGAAGAATATTAGAAGAATAAATGGCAAGAAAATTAGAATGAAAATGGCATCTTGACAAATGTTTGGCTTAAATAGTTTTGAAAACGTATTTTGAAGTTGAACACTTATTGCATTTTTATTTTGTTTCTTTCTCTTCCTCCCAGAAGCCCCTGTAGCAGATGAAGACCTGTTTTCAGGAAGCTTTACAAAGCTGACATCACCATCATCACAAGGGGTACCCCAGAAAGGTAACATGGGGTTAATCTTGTTTAAAAATGTTTGAAGAAAGAGAAAAAGAATATTTGTGCAATAAATGCCACACAATAAACAGTCACACTCACACAAAACAGTCAGCATACAATAAAACATCAATTCATAAAAGCAAATAGCATCAAACTTCCATCCACCATTTCATCTCGGCTCTCAGCTGAACTAAAAACAAACCAGAACATTCCACCTCTCTCCCTTCCTTCCCTGTACACTCCCCACCCCATCCCATAAAGTTTTCAAGCCATAGCAGGTACAACCATATGCACAGGGCAAAGTATAGAAGCTCAACTCCGGCCGTATATAATTTGTCATTCGCTTACCTACTTCCATCCAAAAAAATGAAAAGAACAATTAATAATCAAAAGCAGTAATTAAAGCAATAATCAAATAATAATAGTAGTAATCATAGTAATAATCAACAAAAATAATTATACAACAATCCGCCATCACACTAATAGTTGCTTGTAGAAAATGCCTTCTTATTACCAATATTAATAGATAAATAAAAATGAAAAAATGTTTAAAAACTACGAACAAAATTTGATGAATAGAGAAATTGTACAAATTAGTCAAACACATACGTAGACCTGAATTTGAGAACTTCCAGAGTTGTTGTGGGTTTATATCTCCCTTTGCCCCATTGACAGTATTCTGTTTCCTGCAGATTCCTTGGTAGCAGACAATGATCTGTTTTCAGGAAGCTTTTCAAAGCTGACATCACCTCCATCACAAGTGGTACCCCAGAAAGGTAAGGTGGCATTAATCTAAAAAAAAAATGTTTGAACAAAGAGAAGGAGAATATTAGAAGAATAAATGGCAAGAAAATTAGAATGGAATATGGCACCTTGACAAATGTTTGCCTTAAATTGTTGTGATAAAGTATTTTTTGAAGTTGAACACTTATTGCATTTTTATTTTGCTTTCTTTCTCTTCTTCCCAGAAGCCCCTGTAGCAGATGAAGACCTGTTTTCAGGAAGCTTTACAAAGCTGACATCACCATCATCACAAGGGGTACCCCAGAAAGGTAACATGGTGTTGACAAATGTTTGTCTTAAATATTTTTGAAAAGTTATATATGAAGTTGAAAGCTTATTGCATTTTTGCATTTTATTTACATTTTTCCACATTGATGGCATCTATATTGATTTATTTTTTCCCCAGAGCATCCTGTTGCAGATGAAGACCTGTTTTCTGGAAGCTTTACAAAGTTGGCATCACCACAATCACAAACGACGCCTCAGAAAGGTAGGATCAATTAATATTGGTTCCTATCCTATCCTATTCTATCCTATCTTGTAACTCGAAGGTCGTAGGGGCACCACAGATGATCGTTTAACCAGCGTACTCCATCTTTCCCTGTCCTCAGCATCCCTGATGGTTTCGCTCAGTGTCAAACCAGTCCATTCTCGAATGTTGTCCTCCCACTTCTTTTTCGGTCTCCCTCTTCTTCTACCTCCTTGCACAGTGCCTTGCAGGATGGTCTTTGCAAGACCTGATGATCTGGTAACATGGCCATACCATTGGAGTTTCAGTTTTTTCACCACTGTGAGCAGGTCATCGTGTTGTCCAATGGCTTATGTGATGGTTTATTCGGACTTCGTTGTTCGTGATGTGCTGGGTATAAGAAAATTCCCAGAAGTCTTCTGTAGCACCTCATCTCCATGCTTTATATTCTTTGTTGTAGATCTACTGTGAGGGTCCATGTTTCGCAAGCGTATAGAAAGATGGAGATGACAAGGGAGCGCAGCAGTCTTACCTTGGAATGTAGGCTGATGGTCCCGTCTTTCCAAATTGTCTTCAACCTCGCAAGGGCAGCAGTTGTTTGTGCGATCCTGGAGAGGACTTCCTGTCGGGACCCATTGTCTGATACAATGGCTCCTAAATATTTGAAGCTACGCACTGTGTTGAGGGATTGGCCTTGGACTTTGATGTCCTTGTTGATGCCATTGGTGTTGTTGGTCATCATTTTGATATTCTCTGCACTTATTTCCATTCCATAGGCTCTGGAGGTGGTGTCAAGCCTCTGTACCAGCTGTTCAAGTTATTGTTCCTCTCCAGCCAATCCATCAATGTCATCCGCAAAACGAAGGTTGGAGATTGCTCTTCCCCCTATGCTGACTGTGCCTTTGTGACCTGCAAGGGCATCTGACATGATGCGCTCTAGGAAGATGTTGAAGAGTGTTGGAGAGAGTAGGCATCCCTGATGCACACCGATTGTTGTTTTGAACCAGTTTCCGATGGCGCTGTTTTGGAGGACTGAACGGGTAGCCTTGTCATACATGCTTTTGATGACTTCAATAATTTGAGGGCTGATGTTGTATACTCTCATGGTTGCCCAAAGAGCTGCATGACAGACTCGGTCAAGCGCCTTTTTGAAGTCTACGAACACATGATACAGATGTTGTTGGTGCTGTAGGTATTTCTCGCAGATTATTCTGAGGTTGAAAATCTGTTCAGTGGTACTTCGCCCTACCCTGAATCCTGCTTGTTCTTCAGCTATGATTTGTTCAGCTTGGGTTTCAACCTGTTGAGTATTATTTTCAGGAGGACCTTGCTGGAATGGCTGATGAAGCTGATGGTGCGGTAATTTTCACATTGCTGAAGGTTACCTTTTTTGGGAAGAGTGATGACAAGCGACTGGGTCCATGGTTTAGGCCACTCTCCACTCTGCCAGATCTTGTTACAGATAATAGTGAGTGTGTCAATCATCGCTTCTCCTCCTGCTTGAAGCAGTTCCGCGGGTATGTTGTCCACTCCCCCTGACTTTCCCTACTTCAGCGATTGCACTACTGCCTCAACTTCTTCTTGGAGAATTGGGAGGATTTCTCTGTTCTCAGGACATGTTAGAATTAATGGGTCTCTGTTTGGTGTGTGGTTGTTGAGGTCAGAGCAGTACTATGTCCATCTGTCCAAGACTTCTTGTTCTTCTGTAAGGCATAAGCCAGACTTGCTTTGGATCGTGGAGACCTTGGGCTGTTTAACACTTGTCCAACGCTTGACAGTCTGCTAGGCCTTCTTGCTGTTGTTCTTGTTCAAACTGTTCTCTATTTCCAGGCATTGATCTTCTATCCAGTTCTCCTTTGCTGTGCACATGCCTTTTCGGATGTCATTGTTGATTTTTCGGTGGGCATCAGCTCCCTAAGAGGTGTTCTTTTTCTTTTTCATCTCTCTTCATTTATGACACAGGTCCAAAAGTTCAGATGTGATCCACAGCTTCTTCTTTGGCCGGTGCTTTCCAAGGAACTCCGTGGCGGCATCTGTCACATCTGAGTTGAAGGTGGTGGTCATGGTGTTGACATCTATTTTACCAGCTCCCAAAATGAGCAGTGGTGCAAATTTCCCTCCAATTGTGGCCTGAAATATTTCTGCCATCCCCGGGTCTTGCAGTTTGTCCAGGTCAAACTTCAGTCTAGTGCACTTTGCTGTGTTTACTCTCTTCAAGTGGAGCCGGAAAGACATCATCACGAGATCGTGGTCACTTCCGATGTCTGCTCCTGGAAAAGTGCGTGTCCTGCCAATGTTGATGCATGATCTAAAGCGTTTCTTGACCATGATGTAGTCGATCTGGTTGTGATGCTCCCCGCCGGGACTGTGCCACGTCCATCATCTGGATTTTTTTTTAGACCAAGCGTGTTTGCCAGTATCAGATTGTTGTATCTGGCAAACTCCAAGAGTCTCAGACCCCTGTCATTTGTCTCGTTGTTGCAGTGGGGTCCACATGTGTCTCCCCAGTTGTGGTGCACATCTTGGCCAACCTTGGCATTTATTTTATTTTATTTTTATTTTAACAACTTTATTATCACCGAGGTGAAATTCAGGCACTTTCATTTTGCAAAGTACAGCAGCCCCAAGTGAAGCGCTTTACCCAAGGTACATGCTGGGTGTGTTCTTGTCACCAGCACTCACCCGTCTAGGACATGAGCGTCAGGATCTTTAAAGTCCGTTATGATGGAATGCATGTGACACAGACTAGACCTCGGTTTATACTCTCATCCGAAGGAGTACTTCCACTATGACTATGTCCTTCTTCAGCAATTGGTCAAGGACAGCCTGTAGATTTTCATAGAAATCCTTCACTTCGCTGCGTCAGTCTGATGTTGGGGCATAGGCCTGGATGATGGTGATGTTGAAAGGGGTTGCTCTCAGACGGATGGTAATGAGTCTACTGGAGACTGGGCGGCAACCCATGACAATGGCTAGAATGTTCTTGTGGACCAAGAATCCAACGCCATGTTCGTGCCTGTCATCTCTACCGCTGAAATAAAGCTTGTGGCATTTGTCGGTCGTTGTTTCACCTATGCCTTTCCAGCGCAGTTCGCTGATCCCTAAAACATTCCATCGTTAGTGGTCCAGCTCGTGGGCCAGTTCTTCTAATTTTTCCCTCCGCATTTAGGGTCTTGACATTCCAGGTTCCTATGACGATGTTGTTTCTGGTGCGGATCTTGCTAACTTGTCCATCAGTAGCACACTTATCACTTCCGTCCTGGTGGCCAACGGAAGGCGCGGTCCTTGGTGACCCGAGCAACGACCGATCCGGTATGGAGTAAATGGTTTTATTCATCATGCAGTGTGTGTCTTGGGCAAGAAAGACCTGGCAGGGCCCAATCCTCTCCAGGCTGTTGGCACAGCCGATATCCACGAATAAAGTGTGGCTCGCCTTGGCCCCGAGCACGTGGCCGTTGAACCTGTAGTAACATGAGGTTCCTCCGTCCTGGCCGGTGACTTCTGTGTAGAAGACTTTCGCCCAGTGATGCCATGCTGATATCACCCCTGTTAGTCGCCTCTTACAACACGCCGGGAAACATTGGGTCTATTCTATTCAGCGTCTTAAAAAATGTTCGTGAAAAAACGAGAAAAAGAATATAAGAGAAATACATTGCAAAAAAGGATAGATTAAATTATATTAGACTGATTTTTTTAACTGAAAAGTAGAACCGTACGTAGAGATGGAAAGGGACAATTTAAATCTGAATCTGAGAAACTTCAACAGTTTTTGTTCTGTTCTTAATTAATGTATCTCCATTTCCTCAATTCATGTTTTCCTCAATCTTTATTTCAGAACCCTCTGTAGCAGATGACCTGTTTTCAGGAAGCTTTTCACAACCATCACAAGTAACACCCCAGAAAGGTAAGGCGAGTGAGTCTTCAATAAAATCTTCAGATAAGGAATATTAAAAGAATAAATGCCCAGAAAACTTGGATAGAATTAGTATCTTGACCAAATGTTTCCCTTAAATATTTTAGGAAAATAATTTGAAGTTGAACGCTTCTTGCATTTTATATTTTATTTCCATTTCTCCATCATTTCATGGTATTGTCTTTCTTTTGTCTTTCTCCCAGAACTTCCTGTAACAGATGAAGACCTTTTTTCTGGAAGCTTTACAAAACTGACATCACCACCATCGCAAGCGGTACCACAGAACGGTAAGAGGATGGAGTTAGTCTTAACAGTCTTGCAAATGAAGAAAGAGTAAATGAACATTTGAAAAATGAATGCCATGAAAACTAGGACAGAAATGGGTTCTTGGCAAACTTTTGATGTAAATATTTTAGAAAAGTAATTTAACATTTTGGGACATGTATTGCATTTTTACATGTTATTTCCATATTTCTACACATTTATGGCATCTTTGTTCTTTTTTTTATGCCAGAACCCTCTGTAGCAGATGAAGACCTGTTTTCTGGAAGCTATACGAAGCTGACACAATCGCAAGCAGAACCCCAGAAAGGTATGATGGAAATTTGTATTGTGAGTAGGTCTGATAAAATTTAATCTGCTGGTTTAAGCTACTTGATGATGAACGTTTGTGTGGTGTCAAGAATTCCAATCAATTCCTTCTTTTGCAGATTCTTCTCTTCAGTTTTCCTCCAGAGGCAGAGACCAATGCCAACAACAAGACCACGTCAGAGAAACAGACACTGATGCAGTTGCTGCTACAGCAAAGCAAATAACTCACAATGCAGGAAGAGTCCGACAGTGGTCTCCGGCAATACCAGCACCAGGTCTTTCAGATGGCAAAGCAAAATCACCAGATACAGCACCAGTTGAGGGAAACCAAAAGGCGTCTTCAGGATTTCAAACACCTAACCAGAAGGAATCGGCGTTGCATTCTCACATGTCAGAACATGAATGCAAATCTAGTCTGAGCGAGGAAGTAGTGGAGGTATCTGTCAAGCAGTCAGTAAGCGATCTAATCTCCAAGTTTAACAGGCCAAATCCAGCAAGTCAAACTGCCTCCACGCCTCTGACCAATGTTTTAGCTGACCAGAAGTCACAACCAAAAGCCCAAGTGGTCAGGAAATCTCCGCCTTGCTCTGTAGACAATCTGAAGTCAGAAGCAAAAGCCCATGCTGACCACAGCTCCCACCCCTCTGTTGCAACCAGATCCAGACCAGTTGCCAGCCCGCGATTCGGGCAATCCAGTGTGACCGCAGCAGTTGGCCAAAATCCCCTGCCAAAAGAAGTTCCTGATCGAAGTCACCGGCAGAAAGATGTGGCTGAGAGAAACGCTGAGCTAAAAGAAGTAGAATCAAGAAAGGCCAAGGTGAAAGAAGCCGAACCAAGCCTTGCGCCGAAAGTGGGTGCCTATATACCAAACCTGCTGCCTAAACCAATGACCCGAAGAAGTCTACAGTCAGAAATGGAAGCCGAAGGAAGCCCTGAGCCTAAAGCAACGGTTGAACAAGGTCTGCAGGAGCGAAACATAGAGGCTGAAAGAAGCAAAAACCTCAAAACTACTCAAAAAAGTCTCCTGTCTGAAGGGATTGCTAAACAAAGTCCTCACCAAAATGCCACAGCTAAGCAAAGTCCCCAGGAAGTAAAACAATGTTCCCAACCAGCAGCAGTGACCGAAAGACGCTTCCCATGCCCTGATGTACTGACTGAAAGAGGTACTCACCCTCAAGCAGTTGGTGCACAAAGCCCTCGGCCAAAAGTATTGGTTGAAAGAAGCCCCAAGCCTAACAGAGCAACGATCCCTAAAAGTCCCCAAGCATTAGCAGTGGCTGAGCAAAGTTCCAGGCCGAATGAAATTACAGAACAATTTTCTCAACCACAAACAACCCCCCACCGTAGCCAACAGCCCGATGCAAGGATTGCACTTATTCCTCAGCCAAAGGCAATGCCAAGAAAAAGCCCCAGGTCTCAGGCAAAAGATGTTGAAAGCAAACACCATTCAGCAACAACGCCTGATAAGTGCTCAAGGTCTAGGGTTGGCAAAGATCTTTGTCAAATTTGTCAGGACCACCTGACCAACCCCAAAACGCTACACAACTGTGGCCACAGGTTCTGCATGCGTTGCATTGACCACTGGTTGAGCCAAAAGGCCACCTGTCCACAATGTGGGACACTGCAAGGTGAAAGATTGCTCGGTAACCAGCCTGCGGACGGCAGGATGAGCGTGACCTACTCCGATAAAGTGAGACTTCCGGGACATGATGACGTAGGTTCCTACGTCATTTCCTACAGCTTCCCTGCTGGGGTCCAGGGGGTGAGTTTTATCCTTCACTCTCCTCCGGCTTCTGCTTCTTCGCCTTCCCATTATGCTCTTTTGGGTTAAACGTCAGTTACTGCTAAATTGTTTTTCTCCTTCTAATCCTTCCGATTCTTACTTCTTCTTCCTCTTCTTCTTTTTGGTTGTTGTTGTCCCCTTCCTCCATCTTGAGCTGAACACGGATGAGTAAAACTTACGATGGGGCCGGGTAGCTCAGTTGGTAAGAGCATCTTGCTAGTAACCGAAAGGTCGCTGGTTCGAATCCCGGATTGGTCAACGTGTGATCATATTATTTTCCCCTTTACCAACAACTGGCCCGCTGGTGTCAGTATAAATCGGTCCAGTATAGTCACCTATATGCGAAAGTGTCGTGTGACTATAATCTACAAACAACAACAACAACAAAACTTACACTGACATATTGTCAAGAATGGACCGACTAGTAAAAAGAGTATTTAGAAGCTGAGTTTTTTTCCCCTTCCTATTATTATTATTACTAAAGTTGGCGTTTTTTGTGTGTGTTTTTTTTTAACACAGTAGAAATAAAGCGATCACTGTTTCATGACAGGTGACTCACCCATCCCTAATGGCCTTTCTTAACTGGAAGGTTCATGGAGGTTGAAACTCTTTTGGACGAGGGGAGGGAGGGGGGGGGGGATTCTCAGATCCCGAACTTAGGTTGCTGAACCATATGGACCAAAAAAAAAAAGAAAGGTTCAGGAACCTAAGCTCGGGATATGAGAACCTCGCAAAAAAGCTTTTGAACCTTCCAATTAAGACAGGCCATTAGGGAAAACATACAGCGCCTGTTTCACACAGCATGCGTGTGTGTGTGTGTGAGAGAGAGAGAGCGAGAGAGAGAAAGAGAGAGAGCAGGTCCACAATAAAGTACTGTACTGTAGAAAAAAAAAAAGGAACGATAACTCAAGTGTTCCCAGTAAAGATTAGCCACCAAGGTTTTCATCAGTACTTCATTCAGGCGTCTTCTCATGCTTCGGAAAATCAGTCCCTTGATTTTTTACCAAGCCCAGCCAATACACTGACGAGCTGAGAATGCTACGAAATGGCCACCTGTATCTATGGCGCACCATCTGTATCTATGGCACAAATGGCCATCTGTATCTATGGCACACCATCTGTATCCATGGCACACCATCTGTATCTATGGCACACCATCTGTATCTATGGCACACCATCTGTATCTATGGCACACCATCTGTATCTATGGCACACCATCTGTATCTATGGCACACCATCTGTATCTATGGCACACCATCTGTATCTATGGCACACCACCTGTATCTATGGCACACCATCTGTATCTATGGCACACCATCTGTATCTATGGCACACCATCTGTATCTATGGCACACCATCTGTATCTATGGCACACCATCTGTATCTATGGCACACCATCTGTATCCATGGCACACCATCTGTCTCCATGGCACACCATCTGTATCTATGGCACACCATCTGTATCTATGGCACACCATCTGTATCTATGGCACACCATCTGTATCTATGGCACACCACCTGTATCTATGGCACACCATCTGTATCTATGGCACACCATCTGTATCTATGGCACACCATCTGTATCTATGGCACACCATCTGTATCTATGGCACACCATCTGTATCTATGGCACACCATCTGTATCCATGGCACACCATCTGTCTCCATGGCACACCATCTGTATCTATGGCACACCATCTGTATCTATGGCACACCATCTGTATCTATGGCACACCACCTGTATCTATGGCACACCATCTGTATCTATGGCACACCATCTATATCTATGGCACACCATCTGTATCTAGGGCACACCATCTGTATCTATGGCACACCATCTGTATCTATGGCACACCATCTGTATCTATGGCACACCATCTGTATCTATGGCACACCATCTGTATCTATGGCACACCATCTGTATCCATGGCACACCATCTGTATCCATGGCACACCATCTGTATCCATGGCACACCATCTGTATCTATGGCACACCATCTGTATCCATGGTACACATCCACAAATATAAACCATTGGCAGCAGAGAAGGGGAGATAAATCTTTCCTATCATTCCCTCATTCCCCGGAGGACAGCATCCAATAAGGATGATATCCAACATGATGGCAATAAACTCCAGTCCCTTTTCTTTAGGGCGAGACAACTCTATCACGTGTTTATCACATGTAGCTTAGACAAACTTGTTTTCTATTTTACCCACCAAGGTTGACATTGTGAACACTGAGTTATAGAATCAGTTTTTTTCTACATTATCATCCAGAGTTCCAAAGCGCAAACCTTTTCTACCGTATTGTACTGTTCAGTCTTTGGGTTGGGTTGCAAACTGTGTAGTGATGCATTGCATTGTCGTTGGCAGGTCCACCACCCGTCCCCTGGTAAACCTTACAAGGCCTCAGATCGCCAAGCCTGTCTGCCAGACACTGAGCAGGGCCGCACAGTTCTGATGCTGCTCACAGTGGCCTTTCAGCGGCGACTGGTCTTCACTGTAGGGAGCTCCCTCACCACAGGGCAAGAGGGAGTCGTTTGGGGCGACATCCACCACAAGACTGCTCTCTGTGGAGGACAGGAGAAGTGCGTTTTCTGTTATTGTTATTAGCAAACAGATGCTGAATAAAGCGTTTACATTCGATAAACTGAATTCGGAAAATGTTCCAGCATCTCTTGAAAATAGTGTTCATGGTTGGTTTGAACAGTTGGTTTAACTTCACCCTGGTTCCACAATAAGTGATGAAGCTTAAGTGAACTAATCTTAAGTGAACTAATCACAACGAAAACATTATAACCTGCAGTAATGGTATTGGATGCAGTGTATCTACAATTTTGAAAAAATAAAATTAGGTTTCCTCTCCCGTTTTCTAATAGAGACGTACCTGCACACCACATGCTTGAGCGATCGATAGGTAGGTAGATAGATATTCAGTGTTTGAGCAATTGGTGTGAGTTTGTTGTGTATGTGAAAGTGTGTAAAACAGGGGAGCGCGGGTATGTTGGTACAGATCACCATTCTTTGACCCTGACTGGCAATTGGTCCATTCTTCTGCTTCTGCTTCTTCTGATTGTGAACAGCTGTGGAATGAAGCATAATGCGCCTTGAGTCACTGTTACCCATTCCATAGTTGTTATTTTGTACACAAGTTTCTTGTCTCCCTTCTGCAGCTACGGTTACCCAGATCCAGAGTATCTGAGACGCGCGGAGCGTGATCTTGCAGAGAAAGCCTACGTCACCCAACAAGACTTGAATAAAACACATAGACGTTTCATCCAGAACCCACGTCCTTTTGTGGACAAGCATGGCAAAGGTAACTTCGCCCGTTATAACACCTGAATATATATATCTTTTGAAGAACTCTTAAAGTGTAAATGTTGTATGCAAAAAAAGATGTTCTTAAAAAACAACAACAAACATCGTAGTATTAGTTATAGTAACAGTTATAATTAGGTACGATAACAGTGTTACATACACTGCCATTCTACATTTGTGAGAAACAAATAAAGCTGAAAATACATTAGTGTTAGCAGTGGTGTGTTTGGATCTTGTGTACTGGAACAATACTTGTGTAATGTAATGATATATAGAGTATTTTAAATGTCCTAAATAAATTACATTAATGTGCCCAAATTAAAGTGTCATCAGGATTTGATAAATCTGTGAAAGTTATCTGGCATCAGTTAATAATAATAATAATAATAATTTATTTCATTAAAAAAAACGCTCTTCTTCATCCTTAATAAAAGCTCCAAGCTCAGTTTCTTCTGAAGTTGTGTGAGAATCCAGCCAGTTGCCCACCCTCCCTCACCCCCACCCTCCCTCAACTCCATCCTCCCTCACCCCACCCACCCCACTCCACCCCCCCCCCAAAAAAAGAAAAATAAAAGAAAAAAATTAATAATAATTCTATAGTTTTACGGTATCAGAGTTGCCTACCGTCCCGCTGTAGGCGGAATCGTCCCGATTTCAGGTGAAAAAACGAGCTCGATTCCGCTTTTTAAGTTTACGTCCCGCCAAATAAAATTTTTTTTTTTTTTTATTTTTAGCGCGTCGGCTGATGCAATATCGGTGGTCTGATCCGGTTTTTGCGCGGACTAATGACGCGCGTACAGTTTCAAACACAGAGTCACGTGACTTTCTTCAGCGCAACCTGCTAGTGTCCCTCCTAATCAAGCCATGTCCCTCTTTTTTGGTGCCAATGTCCCTCTTTCACGTTTTGGGGGGTAGGCATGTCTGCAGTATGCTTATGCTGCAAGTTAGTCTTGGGTGGTTGAGGTAAGACAGCACCTTGAGCACATGTTGGAGCTGGTAAGTGGTGAAACAGCTTGTTTGATTTATTTTAGATACAGATGGACAGCAGTTCAGTCTAGTCATGCCATCAAGTGGTATTTCATTAATTTATTTTAGGTACAAATGTATAGCAGTTTAGCCTAGTGGTATAATCAAGTGATCTTTTGAAAAAAAAACAAAAAAAACGTTTACCTGTTGACAGTGGTTGTGGAGGAGCAAGTGTGTTTGATATGTCTTGAGACGCCCAGCAATACCACAACTCTGCCCTGTTGTGACTGCACGTGCTGCAAGAGCTGCATTGACCTGTGGCTGAAACAAAAGCCCACGTGCCCCAAATGCAGTTCACCACAAGGCCTGTTGCTAGGCGACCAACCTGCTGATGGTACGATGGCCATGACCTACAATAAAGAAAAGCTTCCTGGTCACGAAGGCGTGGGGATATACACCATCCATTACAGCTTCCCTGCTGGTGTTCAAGGGGTGAGTTCTTGTTCTTGTTCTTCTTCTTCTGCATCTTCTACAGTGTGCATGGCTGGCTTCTACTTGGGAGATATATCTGTGGATATATATATATGGGTTTGGGTTTAAAAAAAATCTTTTGTACAGGATTTGAAGGTTTCTGGGTCTAGTCGCGTTATTTCTGCCAGCCCAGACATGAGTTTATAAATATCGAGGGCGGGGTCAAAATAAAATTGGAAGTTTCTGTAAACTTTTCACCGTTTTTAATGGCAAATGTGTTAGGAACCCTCCCCCCCTTCCCCCCTCCAGCCCTCCCCGCTGACAATGCATGCTGCTTGAAATAAAAAGTCATGTACACATCAACTTAGATACACCGAAGAAGGCATCGTAATTTGTTAGTCCAGTCTCTATGTTCAACTTCAAGTCAAGTCAAAAAAATCTTTATAAAAAAAAATAAATAACTATATGACTCACATGCGCCTTATGGAACTCACAATATTCAACATGAAAATGAGTACCCAGAAAAAAACAAAATGAAATGGTGGCATTAAAATGCAAAGTAATACCGACTGATCTTTCTATGTTCTTGACCTTGAGATGACACTGACCTCTGGCTCCAAATACACTCATGTACTATCAAATAAAGTTAAGCAAAAGTTGTATTCTGCCAAAAAAGTAAAACAATTATAAAAAATCATGGTGCGATGGCCTTGACTTTTAGTGACCTTGACCTTGGGATGACCTTGATCCTCACGTGATCTCATGCATGTCTGATCAAATAACCCAATGTTGCAACATACTATGAGTTAAATAAACAGCCATTCCACTGTAGGATTACCTATTTAAACAAAATGTTTTTGCAAGGCCTAAAATGAAATTGACCTTCAAGATCAATGCAAAAATGGAACCTATATGAACCTATATGAAAGATCAATCTATCATCTCTAAATACAACATGTTTGATTATAGATCTCTCATAGTTTAGGGTCTAGGTTACTTCAAAGTAACTATAATAATAATAATTTTTAATAATAATTTATTTTATAAAGCGCAATTCCAAACTAAAAAGTCTGCTCAAAGCGCTCACACGCATACTCTCACACAAGCACTCACACAATAAGAGACTGTACAACACACTAAAACATGGTGTATATAAAATTAAAAAAATAAAAAAATATATAAATTAAAAAAATAAATAAATAAAAAAAATAAAAAAAATAACTACATACATCTAACACCACATCCCTACAAACAAACACACACAGAATCATTATAAGCAGCCAAAACAATAAGATAAAATTCGTAAATATACACATGTCCAATAAAATTAAACAAAAGTATTTAAAAAAAATAAAAAACAACATACATATATACATATATTTTAAATCTAAAAGATGTAAGAAACAATAACACAAAACCAAACATGGCTTAATGCAACCAAAAACAATATAGAATAAATACAATAAAATACACTGACAGAACTTAATCCTTGTCCTCTGACTGACTGAGCCAGTAAAAAATAAACAAGCAATAAGACAAGGTATGATTTTATGGAATAAAATAGTTGACTTTGCCAAATGTCATAAGCCCATTACGTGAAGATCACAAAAATGTTTATAAAAAAAACTAACCGACTTTGGACAGCTCCAGTGACTGACCTTTGAGTGAGGTTGACCAAATTTGCATAGTATGTGTGTCTCATTAATATCTATCATGCATTAAAAAAAATCATTTTCTATATTAATAACCTAGAAAAAAAAAAGTAAAATTTTGTAAAAAGTGGTCTTTTTTTTTTTTACTAACATTTGATGACCCTGTTGCCTTGACCCTGAAGTGAATTCATTAATTCACTGATCATGAATGAAGTCTCCTGGGTATACATCATATTACAAAAAGTTTGGTTTTGATAGTTGAAATCTCGGCGGATGGTGAACAGACAAACATTTTTTTTCAATATCATAATCATTTTTGGACTATTTAGGACTCGTCTTGCACAAATTTGCAAAAATTTGAATTTGGGGGGAGGAGGGGGGAAGAGGTAAGGGTGGGAGGGGTAGTGAGTATATAGACCCGCATTGCTCGGCATGTGAGTTAAAAATGCAGTGAAAAGTTTGCCCTGTTGCTTACAGTACTTATTTACCCTACGCTTATCATTATCATCTCGTTCAATTATTTTGTGTGGCGTCGCTTTTTACTGTACTAAACTATGTGGTACTCCATGGTCAGGCAAAGCACCCATCCCCAGGGAAGCCCTATGATGCTACCACGCGCAGAGCCTTCTTGCCGGACACTGCTGATGGACGCAAAGTGCTGATGTTGCTCAGTATAGCTTTCGAGCGGCGACACATTTTCATGGTGGGCACGTCCTTCACGACTGGGCTAGAAGGAATTGTCTGGGGTGACATTCTTCACAAGACTGCCGTCTTTGGAGGCCAAGAAAAGTACAGTATTATAACACAAGACATAGACATACAAATATAGTTTAGTATCGCGATTAGGACGCCCTGGGGCTTTAGGACAAATAGCGACTTGTGCTGCTGCCCCACATCCAGTGACTGCCTATTTCATTTCAGTTAGGTGCTGTATTTTATTTAAGTAAGTTACGCGCTCTCTCTACTTGTTATTTTTTGTTTTGCTTCCAGGGAAGAACCCACAGCGCAGTCTTACAAAACACCCCCTAATATATGTCAGTAATTGTTGGGTATGACTGATGGACATAAAAGGAAGAAGAATAAAAATAAAACTTGGCTGATTGCTATATGTTTTGGTTGATTGTGACTTTATTCAAATGTATTTTTAAGCTCTTACATGCTAATCTGAGAACTTTCACCTCTATAATGTGGAGTATAAACTCTTCTTTGATCATTCTATCGAGTGTAAAACTTTGAAGAACATGACCTCAGACTCGCTGATCTAAAGGGTTGTTTGTATTCTTCTACCACCGTAGTTTCTTTTGCAGGTACGGCTACCCTGATCCAGAGTATTTGAGCCGCGTAGAGAGAGAGCTGGCACAGAAAGCCTTTGTCACTGAACACAATTTGAGCGAAACGCAGAAACGTTTCATCCAGAACCCGAAACCATTCATTCTGAAGATCAACACAGATTTCAGCCATCGTCTCAAATGAATGAATGAATATTTGAAGTGTTACGCCCACCCCCACCATTGACGATATGGCAGACGAGGATAACCATCCCAGGCAACAAGGGTAAGGGACCTAAATCAACACTGAGCCACCAGAACAATGCTAAGATGGACAATGAAAGAAGGTCACTTTTTGATTGGAATCTGGGACAGAAGTGTGCCAGGCGAACGCTCTACTACCAAGCTACAGCAGTAGTCCATCTCAAATGAAGGCCATAGATCCAAAATTGCAGTGTCAGTTGTTATAGTGTTTTTTTTTTAAAGCGTAGTTTTAATGATATGGTGCGTTTTCTTCTGACAATAAATTTGATATTGTATTGGACTGTGTTGAATACCTTAAAAAAATTAACTAATATTTATACAACTGAGTTCAGTCTTTTTTATGCGTTGTTGTTGGCAGTAGTTGTGGTTTTGCTTACATCTAAATTTATTTAAGACAATCTTGCCTTTTTCGTTTTTACAATTAGTAGTGGCAATTTTGCTTAAATCTAAATTTATTTAAGACTTAAGACTTATTTAAGCTTGCCTTTTTCATTTTTATGATTTTTCTTAAATTTAATAAATTGTGATTAAAATGTGATTATTTACAGTTTCTATTTTTGTCCAACAATACTTTACTTATAAGTTTGTCAATAATAATATACCCAAATCGCTATAAGATTGCAAACTATGTTCATATTCCCTTTGTATTCCTATTATGTAGACAGTTTTTGCTAGAATTAATTTCATGGACATTGAATATGACTGATAATTGGAATATACAGTGTTTATCTGTTGTAACCGAGTTTTGGTAAATTTTGCCAAATCATATTGAACGCAATGAACTCAACAAAATGTATCCTTCAGTGCTCTTCATAATCCCTTTATTTATACAGTTGTAGAATGTATTTTGTGCTTTGCAATTTGAATGTCATTATTTGAAGTTTAAGTATCACAATTTGTTTTGCCAGTCTGTCAAGAATACTTTGAGATGGAACCCAGGGAAAGGTGGTGCATCCTGCGCTATCTTTGAATCTATCAGGTGAGGCACAGTGGCCTAATGGTAGAGCTTTGGCTTGCGGATCTGAAGGTCCCGGATACGAGCCCAGGCCGGGGCATTGTGTTGTGTCCTTGGGAAAGAAACTTTACTCCCGTTTCCTACTCCTTTGGATGAGAGTATAAACCAAGGTCTAGTCTGTGTCGCATACATACCATAATAACGGACTTTAAAGATCCTGACGCTCATGTCCTAGAGTAGACGGGTGAGTGCCAGTGACAAGAACACCCAGCATGCACCTAGGTCCTTCTCCCCCATCCCTGGCTGCCCGGGATTGTGCTCAGTTGTCTGGAGCGTTATTACGGTACGCCCAAAGGCTGCAAGTTGGCGCCTCGGGCGGCTTGAGTTAGATCCTGTATCGGCCAGCGCCTTGAGCAGCTCTTGAGCTGAAAAAGCGCTAGATAAGATTGATTAAATAAATAAATAAATAAATAAATATCCGTTAGTGTTTTTTTTTTCTAGAATAAGTTTCAAGCTAATCTAGGAACATGATTATTTGAAATTTTAATATCCACAAGTAATACTATAACCGGTTGGACATACATACTGCATTGACATCGAGTTGTAACCCAGCAAATGTACTGTCCCCTGGTATTTCCTTGATGTACACGGTTGTAGCTAGAATGTATTCTGTATTAAAATATGGGTATTTGTATTTTCAGCGACCGTTGCAACCTGCAAACCAATTGCCCCTTGTTTTTATAGTTTTGTAATGTATTTTCTTAGAATCTTAGTTTAAATTCTTTGGTTTAAAGACTTTTATAGATTTTGAATATTAACCATAGAAGGGAACTGTTTTTATCTATTACACTTTTGTTTGTTTTTGTTTGGTAATTCTAAGTTGTACATTCTTGCTTTTGTGTGTGCAATAACAGTTTAGCGTTGTGATTAGAGCCAGTAAATATTGTGGTATATTATTGCGTTTTACCTTGTTGTCATTTATGAGCCAAGGTTGATGTGGAAGAAACATTTGTATCTAATTTACTTTTGTGTCCGTCGACAATGATTTTGGTAATTTGAAGTTCTTGCTATTTGTCTGCAAGAAAAGTTTTTCTTCTTCTGAGTTGTGATTGCCAGGAGCCAGTAACATCGTGTTACAATTGTAATTATCATTGTTGTCATTTGTAAATTTATGTTCATTAAAAATTTGGTATGGGAAAGGGTTGAAATTTAATGTATAATATAATGCTTACTTTAAAATTATTCTTTAGAGCTTTTCTTGGGAACTATAAACGACATTGGGTTAATTATGTTGTCAGGTTCCCTCTATGTCATATGTAAATTTATGTCATTCCATCTTTTTGGGTATGGAAGAAATTTCTCTCTGTATCAAAAGCATATGTTAATTTGTCTCGTATTAATCAATTCATGAGGGGTAAAACATTATCTTGTACCTCATGTTTGCGGTTGATGGTTTTAGGGTAATTTTTCAAACTAAACACCTTGAATTGTTGATTTTGTGTTGTTTTTTTATGATGTAAGCTTAGTGCATTTGTATTATGTTCTAAATAAACAATAAACTAAAACTTTTGCTCCGTCCTTTCTAACATGGAAGTCAATTTTGTAAACAAGATTTAAGGATAAGTACATAATATGATGCATATTGAAATTATTCCAAATACTAGCCTAGATGCTTTATTAACTACTGTAAACAGACTTTGAATTAAATAAACCTGAAAAAAATTAATTTGTGCTCTTATATTGATGTTTGTGTGATAAATATGGGTTTGTGGTGTATGTGACAATGTGTGAAACATGTGTTAGTACAGATTGCCGCTCTTTGAGCCAGATTAGTGATTTGGGGAAAAGCGCCCTATATACAGTAGCATCCAGTATTAGTATTATATTCTTGGAAGATAATTATTTACGGTCTTTTGGATTAATTGTATATAAATTGTATATTCCAAATCCAAATTTCCTGTTCTAGATCTATTTTCTTTTATTATCAGATTAATCAATGACCATGTTCAGAAATACGAGGAGAAACCACATTGGCTGGCTTGCCCGTATGTTACGCCAGAGTTGTCTAACGTTGGGGCGGACATTCTTGCAAACGAACACAGTTTCTCGTCTTCAATTTCTGCCCCGTACTCCATCAAACCTTTCGGATCCATTAAAAAGTTGATTTCAGTTGCAATCCAAACTAGCTCCGTTAGTTCGGCCTTGCACTGCTAGGTAACCCCAACTTTCTTCTATCCAAAGGAACCATACGGCTGTGATTGGCTGCTATTTATAGCCCCAAGCTTTTTTGCATATGGAATCTAGGGCATTTAGGCCTATATGTTGGTGAATCTTCGCGGTGAGATTTTGTGTTTGATCAAAGAAAGTGTAGTTTCACAGGTCGGAAAAGAAAGATGACTGCTGGTAACAGCACTATTTTCTTCTCTATATAATTTAGAAGATAAAACATAAATTACTTCATGCAAGCTTTAGTGCAAAATTTAGTCTACTGGAACTTGATAGTTGGCATGCAAGTAGATCTAGTACCTGACCTGGATCTGGAATTCCCGCCGTGGCAAATTGTAAAGTGTTTGTTGTTTATTGTTAAGTGTCCCAGTATAACTCATTTTTACACTCCCTTGAAAAATGGGAGGGGAAAAGGGATAGGAAGAGGGATGGTAGGAAGGGTGAGGGGGGGGGGGTTAGTTATGTTTCACCCTGTATGTGTGCTTGTTTGCTTGTTTGCTTGTTCGCAATCAGATCCCGTTCAAAACTGTACCGTCAGTTGTTTGTGAAATAGCCACAGGCACATGTATGTACTTAGCATTGTCACAGTGTCAGTCTAGTATAATAATATTAGTTTCATAAACAAGCCAAATAGAAAAGGGTGAAAAAGATATGAAAGCGTATGATAAAAAGCATTAGGAGACAGGTTTAACATTGAATTACTTGAACAAAACAACATAATGTACAAACAGTGGATCAATGTAATAATGAAAAGCCACAAAGAAACAAGTTAGATGCATTAACAATTTAATGTGTTTTCATCTATTAGAAGAAGATTACGCTACCAAAAATTATTTTTTTAAAATTTAAATTATTGTTGTGTACACACTTACTGACTGACTGCAATTTCATAAGATGAAGTCAATACTTGATATATAATTATTATGCATAAATGAAGTTCTTGCTAGCTATGCACTGTGACGTGTTGAGGGATTGGCTTTGGACTTTGATGTCCGTGTTGATGCCATTGGTGTTGTTGGTCATCATTTTGGTCTTCTCTGCACTTATTTTGGAAATAAGTGCAGAGTAGACCAAAATGATGACCAAAAACAACGATAGCATCAACACGGACATCAAAGTCCAAGGCCAATTCCTGAACATAGTGCTTCAAATATTTAGGAGCCATTGTATCAGACAATGGGTCCCGACAGGAAGTCTTCTCCAGGATAATTAAGAAAAATTAATTTGTACTCTTATATTGATGTTTGTGTGATAAATATGGGTTTGTGGTTTATGTGACAATGTGGGAAACGTGTGTTAGTACAGATTGCCGCTCTTTGAGCCAGATTAGTGATTTGGGGAAAAGCGCCCTATATACAGTAGCATCCAGTATTAGTATTATATTCTTAGAAGATAATTATCTACAGTCTTTTGGATTACTTGTCTATAAATTTTATATTCCAAATCCAAATTTCCTGTTCTCATTTGTGTATGAGATTTCCTGTTCTCATTTGTGTTAATGGTCACTGGGGCTTCCTATGTTATTATTTAGCAATGTAGGCATTTTATATTTATGTGTTTTGTTATATTTTATAATGATGTTTATATTTTATTTTGTTTTTGTAAACGGGGGTTCGATGATTTAGAGAATAGCCTCAGCGTCCCCTGCGTGGGTTGCCTTTATTGTTAAGTGACCGGCTGGTGGAGAGCCTTCAGTGTTACCACTAGGAGGAATAACGAAGCTTAACGTCCTATTGCGTAGGCTTTCAGGACGAATCACCACGTCGCCACCTTGACCACAATGATCATCATCATCATATCAAAAACACGTAAGTGTTGTTACCACTAGGGTTGTTTCAGCGGATCTTTTATATTGATCATGGGTGAGTCATCTTTCAACCAAGTTGTGGTCCGGATTTTGTGGTCCTGATTCGGCTCTTTGCAGTCCGCTGGACCCAGTAAGCAATGAATAACAAACTAACAAATTGTAATGTTTCAATGAACTGTACCATAATATAACAAAACAAGTATGTGTGAATGTGTTAGTGGTCAATAAAATCTCGCTTTGCTTTGCATGCCTTTTATTTGGATCTTTTTTCCCATTTTTTGTTACATGTTGGGGATCAATGTTTATCTCTGATAATAGGGTAAAGTAGACTTAACCTTCTTTTCTGACTGTGACAGAAGATTGGGCTTGTCAGTGCTTAATACGTACATGATTAGTCTGTGCACATTTGAACATACAGAATCAGCCTCCACAAAATTCAATAATCTTAACTAGTAAATGTGTAAGCAGATTCATACAAGTAAACAGAATCATTCATGCAAATAATGAACTACATAGTAATGCTGGTACTGGTAATTCAGTGTAATTAAGTCTGAGGCTCTATATCCAGAATCGAATAGGCCCCATATTCTTGTCATCTTTGCGTATGCCTTCTAGAAATCGTCGTTCTTCCTCTGACACCCTCATACCCCGCTACAAAGTCTCCTCTGCTGGTCGTTAATCTTTCTCAGTGCTTGGCCCTTCAACTTGGAACTCTCTTCCCCTCTCTCTTCGCAGCTCTCCAAACATAGCTACTTTCGAATCCAACTTGAAAACTCATCTCTTCCTTAAATGTTTCTGATCTTGTCTCCCATCATCATCGTCGTCATTCCTCCATTTGTTTTGTTTTGGTTTTTGTTTTGATTCAGACCACCGCCACCACCCATCCCCTCACCCATCCTTAGCTCGCCCCTCCTCCCTCCCTCCCTCGTCTCTTATTCGTTAGCAAGTGTCTGATTTTATTTTGTATGAAGCCGGATGTTTAGAATGAATGCGTGAGTACTGCGCTTTGAACTAATATTGTTCATTGGGAAAAAGCGCTATATAAATATCCTTATTATTAGTATGCCGTTACGTTGTGAACATCTCCAAATGACATTATTAATCCATCAGTATCTTGTGACATTTAATCCCAAAACAATACAAAAATCAGCACAAACAGCTTACCATTGTGATTTTTTTGGCGTGTCTAAGCCTATAACTGAAGGATCAATGAATAACTGTGGCTTTAGCTTTAATCTAGATCTATATATAAATATACTATACCTCGATTTCATAATATCCCGTTTATATAAATTATGTATCTTCTACGAACCTTAGTTATAGTTTAGTACACATTGGAAGACAATGTGTGCAAATCTTCCTTTCTTACCCCGGACTAGTCGAAAATAGGTCTGTAGCCAGCAAAATACTCGAGCATATCATCTGCCGCCACCTTCGCAATCACTTAGAAAAGCACAGTATCCTCACGGACAGGAACCATGGCTTCAGATCCGGCTACTCTTGTGAGACGCAGCTTCTCACCACAGTAAACGATCTCCTTGAGTCTCACGATGCCGGCAAACAAGTGGATGTCGCCATCCTTGACTTCAGCAAGGCATTCGACACAGTCCCCCACAAGAAGCTCCTGCACAAGTTGGACCACTATGGAGTTCGAGGCCCCATTTATACATGGCTTACCAACTTCCTAACGCGGAGATCGATGAAGGTGGTGCTGGAGGGGGAGGCATCCGATGAAGCAGCAGTTGAATCCGGCGTACCCCAAGGCACAGTGCTGGGCCCCTTGCTCTTTCTCTGCCACATTAACGACCTACCTCAGTCTGTGAGATCCAAAGTGAGGCTGTTTGCTGATGACTGCCTCCTCTACAGGGCGATTGACAGCTTCCAAGACCACCTGACACTTCAGAACGACCTCAAGGAACTAGAGGTTTGGGCCAGTCATTGGGGTATGCGGTTCAATGCGCAGAAGTGCTACATCCTGTCCGTTCGAGGAAAGTCATCTTATCTCTACAGCCTAGGAGGAACGGTATTGCAACAAGTGCAAGAAAGCCCATACCTTGGTGTCCTGATCTCATCAGACCTAAAATGGGCATCCCATATTGCCAACATCTGTCGCAAGGCAGGATCAACTTTGGGCTTTCTTCGCCGGAACCTACGGAATTGCCCCCAGGGGAGTAGACGTTTGGCGTACATCTCACTCGTACGGCCCACGCTTGAATATGGAGCTACGATATGGGACCCTTATTTGAAACAGGAGGTAGATAAGCTTGAAAGAGTTCAACGCCAGGCAGCCCGCTTCATAACAAGAGACTATAAGTCCCGGAACCCAGGTTGCGTGAGCGCCATGCTGGAAACCCTGAAACTCCCATCACTTGAAGAACGACGCAGGCAGCTTCGCCTCAAACTCTTCCACAGAATGGTAGATGGCGAAATCCCAGCCCTCCCTCCTGATAAGTTCCTCCACCCTGCCCCTACCGGCCGACGAAGAATACGTCCTACAAGGTTTAACGACTACAGCAGTGACAACATCGTCCAAAGGCAAGCGGTGAATAACTCGCGCGGCTTCCGCATCCCTCCATGCAGGACCGAACAGTACAAGCACTCATTCTTTGTACGGACTGCAGTCGAGTGGAATCAGCTAAGCAACGATAACATCGCCAGCGCAGCATCACCAGCGCTGAGGACGTCACCGCTAGGGCTGTCAATCCACTGACCAATTCCATGTTTTTAAACAGTTTTTAAAACCAGTGACATTTGACGTTTTAACCAAGACCCTCCAACAAGCAGATTGCGCCCCCAGGCCCGTCACGACGATAGCCAACAAGGCTCCTGTGATGTATTATTCCAGATCCAGATCCAGATACACAGAAACGAAGTGATAATGACGCAAGCAGAAGATCTATACGCCGATGTCGAGTTGCCCGTATGTGTCATGGCTGATGCGATCTCTAGAACGCAGTGAAAACAAAGACTATTTAGATCTGAAAAAATAGATCTATGTTCAAAACACCAAGACGCTTTTGAAAGCTTAGTGAACAGTAGCAGATGTTCCCCTTGTTCTCATGGAGTATAGGTATAGTTGTAATAGAATGAAGAATGACAAAGGTTTTCAATGGCATACAGTGCTGACATGAATGCTGCCTGCGCTCAGACTCAGAGAGTACACTTACTACGACTTGTGGATCTAAACGCATAGATGAATCTAACTGTCTGCACAGAGGTGATACTGGCAGAAATGGCGTTATGGATTTTACTCTACCCGGCTCACAAAGGTAAGAAACAGATCTTATAGTTGAAGACTGCAACTCGAAGCAGTAGTTAGAAGTAAACAACAAATACAAACAACACACACAAAAGACTCAGACTCAATACTATTTATTGCTTCCGAAAACTTATGAACCTTTAAAATCGGCTGCACAACCATATATATAACAAGACCTCAGCATGCATTTTATCACGAAATTCAACATTTCTACCTTCAATCTTTCGATTTTCATACTCCCAGTATTGAAACTATCTACGGACAGCCAAAATTTAAATACCCGATCTCTCTCTCTCTCTCTCTCTCTCTCTCTCTCTCTCTCTCTCTCTCTCTCTCTCTCTCTCTCTCTCTCTCTCTCTCTCTCTCTCTGTGACCTGTGACTTGCTCGACTTAAAATAAAAATTACTAGTTTGACTTACTGTAGCATTGAAACAAAATAGTTTTCATACGATAACATTTGTTAGATCTAAAAATCACTATTTTATGTTCACAGGCAGTGCCAGCGTATTTCTAGGAAACACAGACACTGGTTTTCAAAGTGGTTTCCATAGCACACCTGTACGTACCAACAGAACAGGCCAATACACAGTTCTAAATGGAACACAATCCAGTAAAGACATTTCCGCAGAAATAAACTCATCGAAGTTGCACGCACGTGGAAGAAATATCCCAGAAGCACACCAAGGCTTCTCGACAGCATCGATCTCCTCAAGCAGATTTGACCTACCTGTTTTTGGTGACGAAGGATCTGCAGGTGCGTCTGAAGAAATGCGTGTATCTCACATTGAAAGTTCGTCCGTGATTCGTCACATCAACGTGTCATCAGAAGCGCCAGAAAGGTCAGTTCTCGAGGGTTCAAGATTTATTGCAGCTACTAGGCGTTGGGATCCCAAGCACGCTCGTACAAAGAGATCCCATTTGTCTGCCAATGATAGCTTTTCAAAGAATAGGTTTTCACTTCTGGGTCTTCTGCATGGTCCTAGAACCCACCTTCTTACCACTGATAACTCTTTTTTTCTAGGGAGAGGCAAACTATTCAGTGGAGTAAATAATAGTGATAAACTAGCTTGGTGGTCGCTGGCAGGTTCTGAGGCTGTAAAGGATGAAAGCACGCTCCCACCAACACCTCCAGAAAAGAATCCTAACGGCAACAAGAACAATCTCCAAAAAGACGCCGAAACCGGGGTTGAAGTATTTTTCATCGTGGCAGCTGCTTTTGGCTTCTTCTTTGCTACCATAAGGATCTGCAAGATGTGTTCCGACAGGCGAACCAGACAGCGCAAGAGATCACGCACCAATGACGCCGGAGCAGTGGCAAGCCATGAACCAATGTTAGACCCACAATTGCCTAAAGCAGAACACCGCATACTGTCTTCGACTCCAATAGACCCAATAATGCCTGCTGTGGTGGACCCCACGCAAATGTCTGTTATAAACCCAACCGAGGAGCGCAGACTTTCAGCTCTTAGTTTTAACGTCGGGGGTAGGCTTTCCATTACCAACCCGCCGACACCCGAGCGAAAATTGTCTCCAACCATCCAGGCTTACGCAGCGTACCTCGCCGCACTTCAGCACGAGGCAGCCATGAGCCAGCCCCCTCTCTCCACGAGAAGATCAACGGATTTAGACACGCGCTTGTCCCAATCAGGTGATTTAGGAAGCGATAGGGATCAATCGGGCGACGTTAACCCAGACTTCGACGTCGAAAGCGAAGGAGACCGATCAGTATCAGAAAGCCTGGAAGAGTCGGTAGAAAGCTGAGTTTCCGGGCTGCGGAATTTTCGTTGGATTGCTACATAAAACTGGACCCACAGGTTTTCAACACTTGATTATCCATTTTGTGGAATCGCATTATAAGAACGGCACAAATTTGAGGAGGGGGGAGACACCCCCCCCCACCCTTACTGCGAGCAGGAGGGAGAACACCCTTACTGCGATGCACCCACAGTAGTCCAGAACGTTACGACCCACACAAAGTGTCTCAGCCTGCTGAAGAATTTATCCCGTGCTTGGATGGCTCAGATGACATTGCTTAGATCTACTCTTCAGCAGGCTCAGCTAAATTGCATCAAATTGGGAGGGATGGAGAGGAAGAAAGGGAAGGGGTACTGACTGCGATGTACCACAATTGCACTCAAGTCCAGAATGTAAGCTACACCCACCAAGTGTCTCAGCCTGCGGAGGAGTATGATGTGTGTACATGGTTGGGTTTTTGTGTTGATTTGTCTGCTCACCACTATCTGGTGCTGATTATGCTCATGGTGGTTCGCTAATCGCGTTATGTGATACTGTTAGACTACTAATAATTGTGTACCACTGCGTATTGCTACAGCCGATCTTTGTTGTTTGTGTTACTCATTTATTGTCTATTATTCACCAAAATGATTTAGACATTGAAAATAACAAAATAGGCATGTTAATAAACAAATGTAAGTAATTAACTCTTTAAAAAATTAATCAAATCATTAACTGGAAAAACTGATTAAAAATATAATTATAATCTCTCTCTCTCTCTCTCTCTCTCTCTCTCTCTCTCTCTCTCTCTCTCTCTCTCTCTCTCTCTCTCTCTCTCTCTCTCTCTCTCTCACTTTCTCTCTCTGTCTCCCTCTCACTCTCTCTCTCTCACCCTCTCTGTCTCTTTGGCTCTCTGTCTCTGTCTCTGTCTCTGTCTCTCTGTCTCTGTCTCTGTCTGTCTGTCTCTCTGTCTCTCTCTCTCTCTCTCTCTCTCTCTCTCTCTCTCTCTCTCTCTCTCTCTCTCTCTCTCTCTCTCTCTCTCTCTCTCTCTCTCTCTCTCTTATGATTATACACATGGACTCTTCACACAATAATTATTTTAATAAACAAACTACTACATAAATCTTCCAACAGATTAATAAATACGAAAAGGTTTAAGCAAACCGAGAAAGTTAAATTCCGCAGTATGTTAATGTTTTTCATTTCCACTGGTAGTAAAAAGTCAAAATCGTTGCATTCACACTGAATATGAACCAGTGAAAAAGGACAATTACGTAAGCCAAAGGTATTTTTACAAAATTTAGTTCGTAATGAGTTTAAGAAAAAATCTTTTATGCTAATATTACAACAAGTCTTGAAAAACAAAATGCTTTTTTTTTCTATTGTGTTGATTGTTTTTTTTTTTGTTTTTTTTTTGGTACATATTAAAAGATATGCGAACAGTACCTGAATAATTATTGAAGTTCAAAACACCTTTCTTTGTCTCTCGATCTGCACAGTCTGTAAAGGTAAAGCCAGAATGTGATGGTATCCAACAGAAATTAATTTCTGTCCTATTTATAATCAAACAATGAACAACATGTTACGTTTGATGATTTGGTCCTGATTTGGCTCGGAAGAGTCCGCTGGACCTAAAGCAATAATCTTGTATTGTATTGTTACGTTTGATCTCATAAATTATTTCTTGTCGTTCCTTGCTATTTGTTGCATTCAAAGCCTGCAAAATAGACTGTGGATCCGCACACATTACTATACTGTAGAAAACAGTAGGCAAACGAGCAATTTTGTTTAAAGCCATAAAAATGGCTATTAATTCTCCTGTAAAAATTGAAAACCCTTTTCCTAAATGAAATGACTCGCATATTTTCAAATCAGGAATGACGAAAGCAGACCCTTCGTTTTATGATTCCAGTACAGAACCATCAGTGAAAATTTTAAAATTAGTATTATGTTTTTGATTTAAATGTTTTCTAGCAACTATGGCTACCATATTCTTATGTGAATATTTTGAAACAGAACTATACTCGTAATTATAATTCGCCTTTTAAAAATCCTATGGTAGGATAGGAGATGTTATTACCCGTTTAGCAACTGTTTCATGATAATTTGGCACTCTTGAAAAAGGTTTTGTGTGTGGGTTGCTTCGGTGGTGGTGGTGGTAAGTAGATTAAAGTCCCACGTCACATATAGCGAATAGGGGACTGGGAAAGGGGGGAAAGGGGGCCTTCACGCCTATATAAATCAATCAATCAATCAAAAGCGAAGCTTTACGTCGTATATTAAAAAAGTTAAGGACAATAAAAACGTGGTAGTATACCACTTATGATAAAAAACCAGACCAGGTCTGGGGGGATGGGGAGGGGTGGGGGGGGAGGATGAGCACGCCTATATGGAAGGACGGAACAACGAAGCTTAACGTCCTATTGCATCAGCGTTAAGGACGATCACCACGTCGCCACCCTGACAATAATGATTATCATCATCATATCAAAGATGAGATCCTACGGATCTCTCACTTTAATGACTTATAATGTGTCTTGCTCTTTTAGGAAACTCAATATTAGACCTAATACAAATGCATGGCTTGTAAATGAATCTACATCTTTTGATTTTATTTCGGCCGAATTCTGTTATCCACTAGACGGCAAAATAGAACAGCTCTTATTTATTTATTTATTTTGGCACAGTACAAGGAGGTAGAAGAAGAGGGAGACCGAAAAAGAGGTGGGAGGTCACAACATTCGAGAATGGACTGGCTTGACATTGAGCGAAGCCATCAGGGTTGCTGAGGACAGAGAAAAATGAAGTATGCTGGTTAAACGATCATCTGTAGTCACCCCGCGGACCCCAGAGTTATGGGATATGATAGGATAGGATAGGATTTATTTATTTATTTATTTATTTATGTATTTATTTATTTTTCCTCTTCTTCTTGTTCTTGTTCTTGTTCTTCTTCTTGTTCTTGTTCTTCTTCTTCTTCTTCTTCTTCTTCTTCTTCTTCTTCTTCTTCTTCTTCTTCTTCTTCTTCTTCTTCTTCTTCTTCTTATTATTATTATTATTATTTTAAAAAAAATTATAATTATGATTCAGCCTAGTTTGAAGTCAATACCTAACCTGACAATGCTTCTAACAGACTGCCAGAAGATAAATAAATTAATAAATTACTGGTAGGCTTACTGCGCTGTGTCCATTGTGAAATCAAAACAACTCCAAACTCTGCTTCTATTGGTCTATCCTATCCTATCCTATCCTGTCCCCTAACTCGGAGGTCGTAGGGGCACCACAGATGATCGTTTAACCAGCATACTCCTGTCCATCTTTCTCTGTCCTCAGCAGCCCTGATGGCTTTGCTCAGTGTCAAACCAGTCCATTCTCGAATGTTGTCCTCCCACCTCTTTTTTTTTCGGTCTCCCTCTTCTTCTACCTCCTTGCACTGTGCCTTGCAGAATAGTCTTTGCAAGGCCTGATGATCTGGTGACGTGGCCATACCATCAGAGTTGCCGTTTCTTCACCACTGTGAGCAGGTCACCGTGTTGTCCAATGGCTTGTGTGATGGTCTGTCGGACTTCGTCATTGGTGATGTGTTGGGTATAGGAAATGCCCAGAAGTCTTCTGTAGCACCTCATCTCCATGCTTTGTATTCTTCGTTGTAGATCTGCTGTGAAGGTCCATGCTTCGCAAGCATATAGGAAGATGGAGATGACAAGGGAGCGCAGCAGTCTTACCTGGAGAGGACTTCCTGTCGGGACCCATTGTCTGATACAGTAGCTCCTAAATATTTGAAGCTATGCTATTGGTCTGTTGGCTCTTAAAAACGGGATAAATCATTACTACGTGTGCATTTGCATTTTGCTAATTCAAGCCTAAACATTGTCGGTCATTCATAACCCATCCCGAACGCAAAGCGATAACATCTAATAAAATGGGATGGGAGAGGGCATGGATGGTGATATACAATTACCTCATCAGAGAGTAAAAGATCTATATTAGCCATAGCAATCCTACATAACTGGTCAGATAGGGTAAATGGGTTCCAAAACTATGCTAAGCTTTTCAAAATCCAAATTAATATAGAATTTATTCAATATGACGTCATTGAACACATACAAATGTGCAAGTAAAAGAACCCTAATATCCTGACGTTTTACCGCAATCTTGTTTTAAAAAAAAAAAAGAGAGAGAGAACTCCGGCCAATCAAACATTAATTTAAAGGATTTACGCCATAATGGCATTGGAGGTTTGAGGGGAGGGGAGGGAAACGTGTGTGCGTCGTTTGTTGTTGTTGTCTCCCTCACACCCCCACTTCTCTCTCTTCACCCCCCACCCCACTCCCCACCCCTCGCTATTTTCTCCTCACCTTCCTTTTCCGAGGGATGGGTGGTGTTGGGGGAACGGGAGATTCTGTGCTCCCTGGAAACACCACCACCCCCCACCCTCCACCCCATAATCCGCCCCTGACTATTTGGTAAATAGCAATACAATACAATACAATACGTTCTAATGTGCATGATAAATGCAGTGCAAGCAATTAACCTATATCAGTAAAATGCAATATCACTATACTATACCCAGTGACGAAGGTTCCTTGTTCGAGGAGTTTCCACTAGACTGTATGAAATCGCCATGAAATGGAAACAGTAGCGGATTGGGGGGGGGGGAGAGGGGGGAAGGGTGGGAGGTGGGAGGGAGAAGGGGAGGAGCAGTAATTATTATTTATTTATTTTGTTCTCAGTCAAATAAAAGTAATAAGAAAGACTAGTCTTTATTATATTGTCGTTGGTAACATATATATAGTCTATATAAAATATAAACAAAGAGGTCTTTGAAATGATTCGGGAATTTTCTTTGGGTCAACTAACTGATAGAAATTATTCTATTCTAAATTATTCTAAAGATCCGCACGAGAAACAACATCGTCATAGGAACCTGGAATGTCAGGACCCTAACTGCGGAAGGAAAATTAGAAGAACTGGCCCACGAGTTGGACCACTATCGATGGAACGTTCTAGGCATTAGCGAACTGCGCTGGAAAGGCCTAGGTGAAACAACGACCGACAAAGGCCACAAGCTCTATTTCAGCGGTAGAGATGACAGGCACGAACACGGCGTTGGATTCTTGGTCCACAAGAACATTCTAGCCACTGTCATGGGTTGCCGCCCAGTCTCCAGTAGACTCATTACCATCCGCCTGAGAGCAGCCCCTTTCAACATTACCATTATCCAGGCCTATGCCCCAACATCAGACTATGACGACAGCGAAGTGGAGGATTTTTATGAAAATCTACAGGCGGTCCTTGACCAAGTGCCGAAGAAGGACATAGTCATAGTGCAAGGCGACTGGAATGCCAAGGTTGGCCAAAATGCGCACCACAACTGGGGAGACACATGTGGACCCCACTGCAACAACGAGACAAATGACAGGGGTCTGAGACTCTTGGAGTTTGCCAGATACAACAATCTGGTACTGGCAAACACGCTTGGTCTCCACAAAAACTCCAGACGATGGACATGGCACAGTCCCGGCGGGGAGCATCACAACCAAATAGACTACATCGTGGTCAAAAAACGCTTCAGATCAAGCATCAACATTGGCAGGACACGCACTTTTCCAGGAGCAGACATCGGAAGTTACCACGATCTCGTGATGATGTCTTTCCGGCTCCACTTGAAGAGAGTAAATACAGCAAAGTGCACTAGACTGAAGTTCGACCTGGACAAACTGCAAGACCCGGAGGTGGCAGAACTATTTCAGGCCACAATTGGAGGGAAATTTGCACCACTGCTCATTTTGGGGGCTGGTGATGTAGATGTCAACACCATGACCACCACCTTCAACTCAGCTGTGACACATGCCGCCACTGAGATCCTTGGCAAGCACCGACCAAAGAAGAAGCCGTGGATCACATCTGAACTTTTGGATCTGTGTGATAAACGAAAAGAGATTAAAAAAAAAAAAAAAAAAAGAACACCTCACAGGGAGCTGACGTCTACCGACAAATCAACAATGACATCCGAAAAAGCATGCGCACAGCAAAGGAGAACTGGATAGAAGATCAATGCCAGGAAATAGAGAACAGTCTGAGCAAGAACAACAGCAAGAAGGCCTACCAGACTGTGAAGCGGCTGACAAGTGTCAAACAGCCCAAAGTCTCCACGATCCAAAGCAAGTCTGGCACATGCCTTACAGAAGAACAAGAAGTCTTGGACAGATGGACATAGTACACACCAGCTCAATGCCTATGTGAGCAGCACTCTTAGGTTCTCCCACATTTTGCTGGCTGCGGGCTATTTATAGCTTGCCTACACCCTCCCTTTCAGTGAAAGGAAAGGAAAGAAGAGCACAGGCGAAGCTATTTATAGCTAGCCTGGCTGAACTAACTTCAAAACCTAAAAGCTTTCGTTGAGTCGGTGTGAGTACTGCTCTGACCTTTACAACCATACACCAAATGTAGACCCATCAGTTCTAGTATGTCCCGAGAACAGAGAAGAAGAAGAAATCCTCCCAATTCTCTGGGAAGAAGTTGAGGCAGCAGTGCAATCGCTAAAGAAAGGGAAGTCAGCGGGAGTAGACAACATACCCGCGGAACTGCTACAAGCAGGAGGAGAAGCGATGATTGATGCCATCACCATTATCTGTAACAAGATCTGGCCGAGTGGGGAGTGGCCTATACCATGGACCCAGTCGCTTGTCATCGCTCTTTCCAAAAAAGGTAACCTTCAGGAGTGTGAAAATTACCGCACCATCAGCCTCATCAGCCATCCCAGCAAGGTCCTGAAAATAATACTCAACAGGTTGAAACCCCAAGCTTAACAAATCATAACTGAAGAACAAGCAGGATTCAGGGCAGGGCGAAGTACCACTGAACAGATTTTCAACCTCAGAATAACCTGTGAGAAATACCTACAGAACCAACAACATCTATATCATGTGTTCACAGACTTCAAGAAGGCGTTTGACCGAGTCTGGCATGCAGCTCTATGGGCAACAATGAAAGTGTACAACATCAGCCCTAAAATTATTGAAGTCACCAAAAGCCTGTATGACAAGGCTACCAGTGCAGTCCTCCACAACAGCGCCATCGAGAACTGGTTCAGAATAACAATCGGTGTGCGTCAAGGATGCCTACTCTCTCCAACACTCTTCAACATCTTCCTAGAGCGCATCATGTCAGATGCTCTTGCAGATCACGAAGGCACAGTCAGCATAGGGGTTAGAGCAATCTCCAATCGTCGTTTTGCGGATGACATTGATGGATTGGCTGGAGAGGAACAAGAACTTGAACAGCTGGTACAGAGGCTTGAAACCACCTCCAGAGCCTATGGAATGGAAATAAGTGCAGAGAAGACCAAAATGATGACCAACAACACCAATGGCATCAACACGGACATCAAAGTCCAAGGCCAATCCCTCAACGCAGTGCATAGCTTCAAATATTTAGGAGCCATTGTATCAGACAATGGGTCCCGACAGGAAGTACTCTCCAGGATCGCACAAACAACTGCTGCCCTGACAAGGTTGAAGCCCAGTTGAAAAGACAGGCACATCAGTCTACATTCCAAAGTAAGACTGCTGCGCTCCCTTGTCATCTCCATCTTCCTATATGCTTGCGAAGCATGGACCCTCACAGCAGATCTACAACGAAGAATACAAAGCATGGAGATGAGGTGCTACAGAAGACTTCTGGGCATTTCCTATACCCAACACATCACCAACGACGAAGTCAGACAGACCATCACACAAGCCATTGGACAACACGATGACCTGCTCACAGTGGTGAAGAAACGGGAACTCCGATGGTATGGCCACGTCACCAGATCACCAGGCCTTGCAAAGACTATTCTGCAAGGCACAGTGCAAGGAGGTAGAAGAAGAGGGAGACCGAAAAAGAGGTGGGAGGACAACATTCGAGAATGGACTGGTTTGACACTGAGCGAAGCCATCAGGGCTGCTGAGGACAGAGAATGATGGAGTATGCTGGTAAACGATCATCTGTGGTGCCCCTACGACCTCCGAGTTACGGGACAGGATAGGATAGGATAGGAACTGATAGAAACAGACTAGACGTCAATGGGCGTCATGACATATTCTAATTGCGTCATCCAATCGCTAAAAATAGCACACAAGATAATAGTTTTCAAGGATGGCATTGCTGATTTCAGATGTTGCATTTATTTGAGCTAGCAGCATGGAAACTAATTGTTTAGTGCAAATTTTAGAAAATCAAAAGAGTTTTAAGCTAAAGTGTCAAAGTGGAAGTTTTGGAATCTCTTGTTGTCCACGTGATGATGATGGTGATAGTAAAATTTCTACAGCAGGTACGTTGATATTTTTAGTAGTAGTAGTAGTAGTAGTAGTAGTAGTAGTAGAAGTAGTAGTAGTAGTAGTAGTAGTAGTAGTAGTAGTAGTAGTAGTAGTAGTAGTAGTTGGTGTTGTTGTTGTTGTCGTTGTTGTTGTTGTTATTGTTGTAGGACTGGATCTGCTGATCCTTTAGACTTGCGGCGTATTTCTTGTCCCATCTTTGTCTAATTCACTTTTAGTCAGGACTAGCTGGATCAAGACAACTAGTTATGAATCGTATTAATAGATTATATCCTTCAAAACCCTTTAGTTTGTCCATGAGATTTTTTTTAACGATTCAAGTTGGGTGCTCGTTAAATGGATCCCGGAAATTTATTCCATAAAAGTGCGACTCTGTTGCTGAATGTGCATTTACGAGTGTTTGTGCGACTGTGCTGAAAATCTTATCAATAGAATTTCTTGTTTGCCTTCTTCTTCTTCTTCTTGTCCTTGTTCTTGTTCTTGTTCTTGTTGTTGTTGTTGTTGTTGTTCTTCTTCTTCTTCTTCTTCTTCTTCTTCTTCTTCTTCTTCTTCTTCTTCTTCTCCTCTTCCTCCTCCTCCTGCCGCTCCTCCTTGTCGTTGTCGTCGTCTTCGTTAGTTAGATATTCAGGGTCCAGCGTACTGCAAAGAGCCGAATCAGGACCACAAAATCAAGACCACAACTTCGCTGAAAGAGGACTCACCTCTGATACGCATAAAAGATCTGCCGAAACAACCCTAGCGGTAACACTGAAGGCACTCTACCAGCCGGTCACTTTACAATAAAGACATCCCATGCAGGGGACGTTGAGGCTGTACTCTAATTTATCGAATCCCAGTTTATAAAAACAAAATAGAATACAAACATTATTATAAAATATAAACAAAACACATACATATAAATTGCTTGCATTGCCAAATAATAACATCATAGGAAGCCACAGTGACCACCCGGCAGACAGCGTCCAATATTCCCAAGCTGATCCAACAGACCTCACACACAAATGAGGAGTTTTGTCCCAGAAGAGTTTTCAAGAAAAAAGGTAGGTGACTGGTCTAGCGAAGAAGAAGATAGTAGGCCTATAGTAGATTGATAGAACAGAGTAGGCATGAGAAAGAACAAAGGAGAAATACAGCCACAGTGTGAATTTAAAGCACTAAATTTCCAGAAAGCGGGGATACTATTTATACTGAAACCCCCGGCACCTTTACGAGGGAGTCATCATCATCATCATCATCATCATCATCATCATCATCATCATCATCATCATCATCATCATCATCATCTTCTTCTTCTTCTTCTTCTTCTTCTTCTTCTTCTTCTTTAACTAATTAATTAATTAATAATAATTTTAAAAAAATTGCAACATAAGTAAATCATGACCATCATCATCGTCATCAACATCTTCTTCTTCTTCTTCTTCTTCTTCTTCTTCTTCTTGTTCTTCGAGCGTTGCAAAATTAATTAACTAATTAATTAATTAATAATAATTGTAAAACAAAAATAATTGCAATATAAATAAATAATAATAACAATAACAGATACAGAAATTAATAAATAATAAATCAGACTAATTAATTGATTATGACACTGATACTGCCCCTGCTACTGCCCCTGCTACTGCTAATATAATAATCATCATCATCATCATCATCATCATCATCATCATCATCATCATCATCATCATCATAACCATAGTAATAATAATTTTTATTTTGTGGACAGGCTGTGCTGTTGTACCTCTCAATCAGTTTTCCCAAGCGAGGGGTTTGTCAGGTGAACAACTGCACTTGTCCGACCCCAGTGACCACAGCCACCAAACCCACCACGACAGGACCCAAATTTGATTATGAGGCAGTCCACGACAAAGACTTCCGATTTTATTTATGTACTTCAATTCATTAATTTAATTCCTTGATTTCGTTATTAATTAATCCACAATTTTGGTATTATTAATTTTGATTCGTTGAGTGATTGTTACCTATCGGTGAAACGTAAACCTGTTGATGAGTTTGGGCCAAGTTCTCAGTTGTACTGCAGAATTCAGCAAATATTATATCTAACATGAAATGACGTTGAATTGATTATTTAAAAAAACAAAACAAATAATGTTGCGCCTAACCAGATTAAAGAACAGCTCAAGGCAGTGGCCGGAAAAGGGATCTACAGTACTCCTCTTTTAACGTCACTACCGTTTAAGGTCACAACGCGGATAAGATCAATCAGGTTGTTGGTCCCGGCCAAACACCTTCTTTGTACCATTTAGAATTCCTCGCTTAGCGTCACCTCGCATAAGGGAAAACCTCGGATAACGTCAACCCCGTTTTGGTTCCCAAATGGAGGAGACTACTGCTTAAGAGAAATTGATGCCACAGATGACGTCATGTATGAGGTCACTTCCTGTTTTGAGATGATGTCATATATTCCTTATGATGTCATTTCCTGTTCACATAGCCTGGGACTCTGTGCTGGTAAGTCTGTCACGTGCGTGCGCGTCAATGTGTTTGTGTGTGTGAGAGTGTGTGTATGTGTATGCATGCTTGCATCCGTTTGTTTGAGTGTTTGAGTGTGTGCTTATGCATCATACACACGCACAAAAAATACATATACAGTAATGCATACATGCATACGCGCGCACCAACGTGCACACATGTACACACACACACACACACACACGCACACACACACACTGTCACACGACACAAAAATTTAGCACCTCGTATAAGATCAAGTTTTTTACTGGTAGTTGATCAAAAATTTGGTCCCGTGGGGGGTCACCTTAAGAGAGGAGTACTGTAACTCGTGCCGCCTAAGGCGCCAAATTGCTTCCTGCTGCGCATCTTGTAAAGCTTCCAACAGCTCAACGATCATGAACGCCCGAAAGGGAATAGCAATAGAACTTAGAGAGTGCTGGGTGTGTTGTGTCTCACACAGTCGCCCGTCTTAGAGATGATTGTGAGGCTCGCGAGATGAAATGCAGTCGTGTAAAGACTAGATCCGACCGGTTCATATCATCAGAACATCAGATAAATAGTATCGGTACGCTGTCGGTATGTCGTGTCGCGCCTCTCTCTCTCTCTCTCTCTCTCTCTCTCTCTCTCTCTCTCTCTCTGTCTGTCATATCCACCTCGAACGAGTTCAAAATTCTGCAGCTCGTCTGATCTAAAAGGTCTGATCACATCACTCCACTGTTCTCTTCCCTTTACTGGCTGACACAGAATAATCTACAAAGTTAACCTTCTCTGCTTCAAATGCATCAACGGTTCTGTTCCTTCCTACCTTTCATCTGTATACATCATCACTCAACCTCCGCTATAGTGGTCCTGATTCGGCTCTTTGCAATCCGCTGGACCCTGTGAGCAATAAATAACCAACTAACTAAATCACTCGGAAACCAAACTTGTTTTTGCCTGATCCCGCTTTTTCTACGCCTTTGAACCGTCTGCTTGGTAATTGTAGATTATAGTCACATGACACCGAAGCGTCTAGGCGTCTAAGCGTGGGATGTCTTTATTGTAAAGTGACTGGCTGGTGGAGAGCTTTCAGTTTTACCACTAGGGTTGTTTCAGCAGATCTTTTATGCGGATCAGGGGTTGTCCGGTCCTGATTTCGCTCGGAAGAGTCCGCTGGACCTAAAGCAAGAATCATGTAATGTAATGTAAGATCGCCGCGTTTTGAGTTCGATTGAAATTTAAAAAATTAAAAGAATTAAAAGAGCGCTTGATAGCATTCTGGTTTTTTTCAAGGCAAGACGGTGATGTGTATATAATAATGATGCGCTTCTGCAGCAATGTCCTGCCTGTCTGGCACCTTGCTGTTCACCTTCCTGCTGGTGGTATACTTGCTGTGCGTCATGAGCCAACAGACCATCGGTGCAAAGAAAATCCGCTCCCTTACGTCCTTTGAAGACGTCGACAACATCGTCAGCGTCGACGACTATGGTCACATCACGCGCAAGGTCAATTTGGCGATGAGGATGATGATAATAACGATAAGGATGGTGATGATGATAATGATCGTGGTGGTGATGATGATGAGTTAGTGGTGGTGTTGGTGGTGGTGGTGATGATGATGATGATGATGATGATGATGATGACAGTGATGATGGTGTTGGTAGTGGTGGTGATGATTGTCGCGAGAGACTAGATTTACCAGCACTACTTATACTCGCATTGAATAGTCAGCCTACTAGCCTATGTAAATTAACGTTGTTAAGCAGCAGACGACGAAAGTCAATGGGGAACTAAGCGTGTGTATGCTGACGCTGGCTCAGTTAGGCAATGACTTCATTCAGCTGACGTATACACCCCATGGCCAGAGGGCGCTCAGGTATACTAGTTCTACCCGGTTTAGGCGGACCACCGTGTTACGTTGAAACGCGCATGATGGTGCGTGTGAAATGCGCACGATATTATAATTATGTGTGAAGCGCGCACGATAGATCTGTTCGTTTTATTTTGCAACGCATGCAGTAATAGAGTGTATTTATCTTTGATTTGATTTTGCGTTGTTATTAGAAGAAGCTTTGTGTAACGTTGGTGTTTTTAGTTGGTCGATATTATTTGAGAATTTTCGAGAATTGGTTGTTTACTATCGATCGAAGCGTATGGATAGTTCTCGTGGTTACCATGGAAGCTTCCATCCCAAATAGGGTTGTATGACGCGAGATAGTGATGATGAAATTACTTCTGATTGGTTGAGGTGTGTCACGTGGGGAGTATTCTCGCTCTTTCTGGAGTTTAGAGAGAGTATATATATAGAGTGCCGCACTGTTTCAAAAGGTGGTGGTTTTTTAGAGAGAGTTGACGGTAGAGAGAGCTGTTGTATTACAGTTGAGAAAGTTGTAAAAAGTGGAAAGTTCAAAGTTGAGCATTGTAGAGTGGAAAAAGCGTTTGAGCGATTGTATGCAGTTGTTGATGTGTGCTGAATAAAAGTGGAAAACTTCATACGTTGACTCCTGACTTGTTGATGACTGAACGGGTTGCGTGGATAAACGAATCTGAGTTACACTTATCAGGATTTCAAGCATCGGGGCTGAATCAACTACTGATAGAGAAAAAACAACATCGAGTGTAACACACCGACTAGGTAGATTCAGTCTGTGTTCGAACTGCATCGAGGAAGGAGCTAGGCTCTAATAGATCTCTCTACTGGAAGACTAAAAGCAGGAACTGGTGAAATTTTATTCAACCTAGTTAGCCACAGCCTGACATTGTCAAAAAGGTAAATGATCTATCTTTTGTCTCCTCGCGATTTATTGATATTACTGTTGATGTATGTTTGTGAAGTTTGCCATGTTTAGAATTGTGAATGTTAGTGACAACGTGGCGGACACACGACCGGCTTCGCCACCATGAAGTATCCCCTACAGACCCACTGTTGTTTTTCCTATGTGTATTCTTGCAGACCAGTGACTGTACCAGAGAATATGTAGATGGTTGATTATTTGTCCATGTGTTTAGTTTAGCCATGCTGTGTAGATGTATAAGAATTAGAGTGGAGATTCCAGTGGACCACTGACGTAGAAAAATGATCGTCCATTGTTTGTATTAGTGGAGCGGTCACTGAGGGCTACTTTTGCCGTCAGTGAGACGCTCTGCACACACCTAGTATACACGGTGTTGCAGAAATTCGTCTCATATTTTGCAGACGAGCAGGCACCCCGAAGCTGAAGAAAGACAATTGCGCGTCACCTCTGACATTCGGCCTGCAGTGGATTCGAGCACTGAGCTACGATAACACACCAGTCGGCCAGCCAGGAGAGCACTCCACCACAAAATAGCTCTTCAACTGAACACAGTTAAGTGCTAACGAAATCGTGCACCAAAACTGTTCTAGACGGAATTGCGATAGTCTCCTCTTACAGAAACCAGAATAGGAGGACAGGCAGATCGAGTAGCCCTATGAAGAAACAATAGCTGAAGATACCTATCAAGGACCGATCTATTCGAAGTGATATTTGGACATTTAAGTTAGTATATAGATTAGAAGAGTTTGTATGGAGTAGAGGAAATAAATGTGTGATATTTACTGTTAACAAGTGGCTGGACTACATATGTTTCATAGCCGTGTGAGAGCTAGTGTGTCAGTGAATCTCTTTCCATTTTCTCTCTATCTCTGTACCCCAGCCTAAACACAGACCGAGCTAAACTTATAAATGTATTAAGTTGAGTCACAGGGAGATTAACTAGCGATCCCCATCGACGAAAGACGAGTGGGTAATAGCATTCCATTGTGCAGAGCCCAGCAACAATAGACCCACCGTCACAATGATGATGAAAGTGATGATGGTGGTGATAGAGGTGGTGATGATGATAAAGATGATAATAATTGTGATGACGGTGGTGGTAGTAGTAGTGGATGTCAGGCCTACTTCCTCCCTTTGGTGTTTTAAGTAGGTGACTAGTCCTTCATGCAAGGAGTGATAGGGTAGATAGGGGTGGGTGATGCGTGTGCGAGCGTCCTTTCTCCCACTAAACTAAACTAAGAACACAACTAGTGAAATAAGTTGTAAAAATACAATATAACATTTATTTAATAAGACATGTAATCAAAACCCAATTAAGAAACAAAAGAATGAAACCAAAGAAAAAAAGGAAAAACAAAATTAAAGCATAAAATAGTTCAAAACCATACACAATCAACACATTGGCATAATCATGAATCAAAATAAAATCACTCTCTCACCTGGTCGTTTCTAATTTAAACACACACACACACAAAATATTATATACACCGTGCTAATTAAATAACACTACAAAATCCCCCCTGATACCCCAGTTCAGTTACATATATACGTATCCACACTAGGTGCACGGCCGTTGATGATAAGGTCCAGCTGTGCACTTCTCTTTTGTTTCCCTAATTAAAGTTCACACCCACACAGTTCAAAGTTCACACACACACAGTTCAACAATCCAATATGGATGTAGGCGTTGTCCCTGTAGAATTTTCGCACAATCTTAACTAAAGTCACTGGATGATAAGTCTTTATTTGTCCCTGTGTCCAAAACTGCGAATTTCTTTCTAAAACTAATGTGGTGCCATTCTTTCTTCTATAACTACCGATGAACGTCTCTGCTCTTTCTAATACTGACGATCCACTTTCCAGACGGCCCCTCAATTCCGTTGATTTCTCCCCTCTCTTCCTTCTCTGCTTCTCTCCGCCGACCCCAGATGACTTCTCTGGCAGGCACTGCACCCTCACCTCGTAACCCCCACTTCCACGGATGACCCGAGGAATGACCACTACAGCCAAACGCCGTAGAGACGACTACCACTAGTCGGGTATCACCAACACGTCCCGTTGACGACGCGTCCAACAATGATGATAATAATAACAATAAGAAGAAGAAGTCCAACCGACTTATGATAAGAGATTTCTCTTTGACGACATCACATGGATCACGCCCGATGACGCTCCATAAATGAGTGACAGCTACCTAGCTATCGATAACTCATTAACCTCCCGGGTGTCTTCACTTTGACCACAATCCGGTTACCAGTTCTAATGTCTCCTCTTGGCTTCTGTTCCTTGCTCCCCTCTAACGATCCGCTTGCCGCCCAAGTTCAACAACGAATGCCTAGTTCTGGCACTGTACTGCATTTGTGCAACCAATTTGAGCCCAATGATTGGTTGGTAGACTCGGCACAAACATGCCCTTGGCCTCAGCACGTGCTAAGTTGTATAATCTATTAGCCAATTCTTCGACCTACACTCTACAATAACATCTTGTTATTGTACCGTTTAGTTCAAAACAACGCTGCCCTTTTTGTACTTTCACGGCTTGGCTTGACCATTGCACTGTCCGACTGTAAGAAATGGTACCCCTTCCGCCTCTCCCACAGTTTAGCCATGACAGTGGAGGTGGGGATAATGGCTGTGCTGGTGTGTGATGATAATAGTGGTGGTGGTGACTGTGATGATGAAGAAGATGATAATAATGATTTAGTTAGTCATTGTTTATAGGGTCCATGATAGTGATGGTAGTGTTTTTGGTGTGGTGGTGGTGTGATGCAATTGCTGCTGCCGCTGATGGTAGTGGCGTGATAAATATTGTTTGAGTGTTTGGAGTGATGGTGTTGATGACGATGATGATGATGTTGAGGTAGATGGGTAGGACGATGACCTCCACGAGAAGAAGTCGAAACATGATGATAGCGACCACTAACAAGACGAAGGAGAAGCAGAACGACGACGACGATGCTGATGATATTTTATGTTTGTGTGTGCGTGCGTGCGTGTGTGTGTGTGTGTGTGGCCGGGTGTGTGTGTGGGTGTGTGGGTGTGTGTGCAGTTTCAGGCCTTCGGTGCTGAAGAGCTGCGGCTTCAGGGTCTGGGGAGACTGGGTGCTGAACTCCACAGGTCAGAATTTTTTATTTTATTTTTATTTTTTTTGTTAATTTAGATCCTGACACTCATGTTCTAGACGGATGGAATGCCAGATTCAAAGCCACTCCCTGCAAAACACGGGGTAGCGCAGCTCTGCACCTGCCGCACTTTCGCCTAGAAAGCAACACGAATGTCAGCTGTGTGCCTTGGGCGGGTGTTAGCTGTTATTTCAAATATTTGATGATGTTGATGCTGTCGTCTTTCAAAGCGCGAACCGCCACGTTGGTAGATGCACCCCTTCAAAGCAAACCTCAAAGTTAATTTCTTCTCTAAAACCTTCGCCTGATCTGTTCTGTCTTCAAACTGCTTCTGCCATATTGCCTCATCCCTCTTGAATGTGCGTGTGTGTGAGTCAACATTTCTGTGAAGGACGTAGGTTGCGTTCTGGAAGGGGACGAGAAATAAGCAATTGGAGATATAGTGGGGCAGAAACATGCAAAGTAAATGTTAAAAAAAAAGAATCTTCTTTGAGATTGCCTTAGAGAAGAAGCAACAACAACAACACATACACACAAGAGGCATACAATAATGTATTTATATCCTATTTGTCGTCGATGGATTGACTGATTGCTAAACTTGATTTCTTTGTTTCCTTACAGAGATTACCCCGGCCTTCACATGAACATGATGCATCTGATGATGCAGCGCCAGTGGGAAGAGAGTGAAATGCAGAAGAGACGCGAGAACCTCTCCAACGTTGAAATCGCCAAGGAAGCTCTGGAGATGAAGCAAAAAGCCCAACCGTAGGCTAGATTCCCACAAGAATGCCTAATAATTGATTATTTTGGGACTCACTTGCGTGCAGCAGTGGTCGCCTTTACACAAGGGCATTATTACCCAGGAGGAATGGATCCGCCATAGCAACAAAGAAAGTGGATCCTGGATCGCGCAGCGGTAGATAACACACCGCCCTTTGTGTCCTTAATATGAGGGGTGCGATCGGAGTTCGCCTATGGCGAAACGAATCGTCCGCTCCAACAGCTTATTCTCAAACCACGTAAGAACGAACATGTCATCTTCCCGATATAGACTTATGATAGGTGAAAGTTCTGCATATAGGAAAATAAGCCTATATCAATGTCTTCCCAGTTATAGGACTGTTCTTGTCCATGCAAATGAAGATATTATAGGTTCGTTGGTACGCGGTTTGAGAAGAAACCGTTTGAGAGTCCGATTCGTTTGGTCAAAGAGGCTGTCTAATCTGACCATTTTTGTATAGGAAACACGGGATATACGCTTCTACTGCTGCCGCTATGATATTGATGATCCAATCTCATTTTGCTATCGCAGATCCATTGTACTTGGTTAATCCACTGTGGTCTATATGTATTCGTACAAAATCAAAACGTGTCAGGCCTTTGCAAATCACCGCGAGATGAGACCTACATTTTCCACTGAAAACAAAATGTTATGTCCGTTCGGCTGTCTGTCCGTCAGTCCCACCGTGCAATTAAACTTCGGCATAGTACAAATTGAGTGCACAACATTTTCATTGTTCAAAGTTATATATCATCACCGTACTTCTGACACGCGGGATTGTTTTTCTGTTGCAGCGAATCTCCAGTCCAAATCAGGAGCATGACCACGATGAGGGGTCACTGCCAACTACGGGAGTTCAACCAACAGCTCCAGTCGATCCACATGCATCCAGCACCCGCTCCTTCGCAATTCAGTACCTCCACACAATGGGATACCGTCGTGGTGGATCTTCCCGTGTCACCACCCAAAGGGACTTTGGTGTAGATCGTGCCAAAAGACGCATACTTTATAATCTCAACAGAGAAATTCCATTGTGGTGTTGCCAGCGTAGTACTCAAAACACATGATTTAACATTCTACAACATAATATGCAATGATAAACACATAAAAACTAGAGAGGTTTGTTTGGGGGTTGGGTAGAATGGGGTGGGGTGAGGCACTGAGGTAAAACAAAACATTGGACATTGCACCAGTTATTCATATCACAAGACGATCAGAAAAAAATAGTAGAGAGTAAAACAGAGCCTATATACGTAATCCACTTATAAAATATATTATTAAAACAGTAAAGTGACTGAAAAACTGAAGACATAGTAAAAGAAGTATATGATTTAAATCGTGCATTCGGTTTTAGATTCTCTTACTGACTTGCGCACACACACACACACGCACACACATACACACTGGTGTGTGAACTACTCCCATTTGTAACATAATACATGTTAGATTAATCGCTTATATTTCCTATCCTATCCTATCCCATAACTCGGAGGTCGTAGGGGCACCACAGATGATCGTTTAACCGGCTTACTCCATCTTTCCCTGTCCTCAGCAACCCTGATTGTTTCGCTTAGTGTCAAACCAGTCCATTCTCGAATGTTGTCCTCCCACCTCTTTTTCAGTCTCCATTTTCTTCTACCTCCTTGCACTGTGCCTTGCATGATGGTCTTTGCAAGACCTGATGATCTGGTGACGTGGCCATACCATCGGAGTTTCCGTTTTTTCACCACTGTGAGCAGGTCATCGTGTTGTCCAATGGCTTGTGTGATGGTCTGTCGGACTTCGTCGTTGGTGATGTGCTGGGTATAGGAAATGCCCAGAAGTCTTCTGTAGCACCTCATCTCCATGCTTTGTATTCTTCGTCTCCAACGAAGAAGACGCTTATATTTAGGCTAATTTTAATAGCGCAATCTGTTTGTGTGTGTGTGTGTGTGTGTGCGTGCGTGCGTAGATGTGTTTGTGTGTTAAATGTTTCCCAATTTAATGTTAAAGATGTTTGCTTTGTTTTGCATTGGGTCAGCAACAACATACAGGGTTTTTCTTCTCCTTCTTCTCCTCCTCCTTCTTCTCTTCGTCCTTCCTTTTTTTTCCCTTTTCCTTCTTCTTCTCCTTCTTGTTTCCTCCTCCTTCTTCTTCTCCTCCCCCCGTAGGGGTGCCGGGGGTTTCAGTATAAATAGTATCCCCACTTTCTGGAAATTTAGTGCTTAAAATTCCCACTGTCGCTGTCTTTCTCTTTTGTTCTATATCATTCCTACTCTGTGCTATCAATCTACTATACTGTCTTCTTCTTCGCAAGACCAGTCCCCTACCTTTTTTCTTGAAAACTCTTCTGGGACGAAACTCCTCATTTTTGTGTGAGGTTTGTTGGATCAGCTTGGGAATATTGGACGCTTTCTGCCAGGTGGTCACTGGGGCTTCCTATGTTATTATTTGGCAGTGTAGGCATTTTAAATGTATGCGTTTTGTTGATATTTTATAATGACGTTTGTATTCTATTTTGGTTTTGTAAAGGGGGGTTTCGATAAATTAGAGTATAGCCTCAGCGTCCCCTGAGTGGGATGTCTTTATTGTAAAGTGACCGGCTAGTGGAGTGCCTTCAGTGTTACCACTAGGGTTGTTTTGCCGGATCTTTTATGCGGATCCGTGGTAAATCCTCTTTCAGCGAAGTTGTGGTCTTGATTTTGTAATCCTGATTCGGCTTTTTGCAGTCCGCTGGACCTTGTAAGCAATGAATAATTAACTAATTCTTTTTCTCCTCTTCCTTCTTCTGCAGCAACAAACAGACCAACAAGAAAAGAGACGTGAACAGAAGAAGAAGAAGAAGAGAGAAGAGACGTCAAAAGAAGAGGGAACTAGTTAAGTAAAAAGAAGAGAAGAGAAAATGAACACAGTAAGCGCACACACCCACACACTCGCAAACCTAAACGCACATCAAAACGCAGTGAGTTTACTCATTCATTTATATAACAAAATACAAGCACCAGTATTCACAACAGAATCACATCACAGCAGAATGCATTAAGGATAGAGAGTGCAAAGAGCCCAGCAGTAATCCACCAAGCACAAAAAATAAATAGGCCTAAAATAAATCCTAACCGTACGCGTAAGCTACCCATCCAACTTTATGCTCACGTGTTCCACGTGTTTTCAGGGAGTACGAGTGTAAATGCTACTTTTTAAAACGTAGCACCGTTAGGGATATTGGTAATGGAAGACGGGTGCTCAAGGGGTTAAGGGTGAGAACGATGAGATGAAGGGACGAAGAAGTTTGGAGAACGTAAATGTCTAGGCTCACACTGGAACCTGTCTGGTTGTTATGCTTGGAACTTGACAGTACCAACAACACCTACCAGTTAGTTCTAGATCTTTGGTGCAACGCATAATACCACGATGAAAGATTTCTAGATCTCTGATACAAAGTTTTTTATAATTGTGGACATAACGAGGGGTAAGGGGGCATAATTAAAGGACAAAAATGGAGAACTGTGAATTGTTAGCTTAACATTTTGGCTCTTTTAAAGCTTTGTAAAAAATATTTTTAAAATCATTCAAACTTCTACATTTTACTACAGGACTGTGATGCAATTAGACATTTCCCCCTTGTACACTTTTTGTATGGGTAATGTACACATCATCCGCGCCAAATTTACGCATGACATAAAACCCCCTCCCCTTATCTTTTGAGTTAGTCGCTGTTTCCAAGCACCGTAATCTCAAAAATAAGTCGTTGTTTTCTGCCCCTGTTCCTCGTGCGAGCGAACCAAGGTGTGAACCTGCGGAATCTAGAGTCCATGGAATCTACAGCCTGTGCAGTCCCTGAGGTTGTCTAGAGGCCGCCAAGGTAAACGGACACAGAAAACGTACAGGCACACGACATTCTTCGGGCAGGTGGACTATAACTATCGCTATGCGGTAAGACAGCAATATATAATATATATATATATATTATATATATATATATATAATATATATATATATATATATATATATATATATATATATCAGATAACCCTTATAGTTGAAAAAAGGGGAATATCCGAAGTGATAGGTCATACCTTTTCAAACCGTCGGCGTTGTAAGAGCAGCAACGCACGACAAACTAACAAGAAAAATCAAAATAAAGAATGTACTCTTGAGGTGACCTTGGCAAAGGTTTTCATTATAATATGACTGCATTGATCTTTGGTGACCTTAAGTGTCCTTCATACTGAATTCAGATTCTATAGCGGGTTGCTATGGAAACGATGTAGACAACGTTTTGAAGGTGACCTTGCCATGTGAATAGTCAGTTAATTAGTCGTTGCTTATAGGGTTGCCATTTGAATAAAGATGGACCACCACTTAATTTCACAGATGAACCTAATGTTGTTATTTTTAAAAGTGTTATTATTATTATTATTATTATTATTATTATTATTATCATCATCATCATCAATATTATTATTATTTGGAAAGGTGAGCCTCTGTTTAGTTTCGAAAAGGTCAAGCTCAAGGTGACTTTTATAGCTTTTCTCTCGTTCTTGGCACCGTTTGTTGTTTCAGTAGGAAGTCATGCCAAATGTTGTTGGGGTTACCACATGTGTCTCATGAAGAGGAATGGCAACATGTTCATTCCTCCTCCTTGCATACCGTTCATACCGTTCAGCATCATCATGGAAAGCCACGGGTTATGGTCGCCCATCATGCTGCACGAATGAATGAGGGAATGGATTAATTAACCAATCAATCACACAATGTATTAACTGATGATGGAACGAATGTATGAACAAATGAATACATCTGTAAAACTATGAATAGTACAATTCATTCATTAATTCACCAAACGATAAAATCAATAACTCGCTCAACATAATAGGTATTTTAGGCTAATGTGAAGCTATTAGCGACACACTCATACTCGGCTACTTGTATAGACAATATTTTACTCTGGTGTATTTGATCTATTTCAAACACACTCAGCCAATCAATCAATCAAGATTAAAATATAGAATAGATTCGGCCGATGAATAAGACGTATCAATAATAATAATTATAAAACATTACAAACGTCAAAAGGCGACATGCTTCTTGAGCGGAGGTAGGTGCGCTGTACAAATCCTATTATTATTTTTGCATTCTCTCTCTCTCTCTCTTTCTCTCTCTCTCTCTCTCTCTCTCTCTCTCTCTCTCTCTCTCTCTCTCTCTCTCTCTCTCTCTCTCTCTCCCTTACACTTGCACATACGCACACACATACACACGAAAGAAGCGATAGAAAAGTCCACCAACTATCCCTCGGGAACACAGGCGCTTGTATCTGGACACGCGAGCGCCTATGCCTGTGACGCGTCTCCCTTTGGTTATCTATAATATATAACCAAAGGGAGACGCGTCACAGGCATAGGCGCTCGCGTGTCCTGATACAAGCGCCTGTGCTCGGGAACTATTGGCCGATTCCCCTATCGAATAAATAAATAAATAAATACCACTGGATAATAGCAAAGAGGTAAAATCAAACCTCAATTCGTGTGACTAGACTAACTGGTGTAAGCAATTAACCAACCAATCAAACAAAGTATTAAAATTGTCATACTTACTATAACCACATTGGGTTGAAGGCTGCACACAAACAAACGCACACACTATTAGGCATTTTTTTAAATAAATAGTCAAGTCGCAGAATATCTTAAGCAATGGCAATAAAATAATGAGGATCATCATCATCATCATCATCTATATATACGTTTATCCGCTTTTGCCGCAGTTACATATCTTGTGTCAAAAGTTTGAAGAAAAAACACAAACACATACGGCCTTTGATTACACTTTAAGAAGAGACAGTTCAGGCACAAACACTCACCCCGCCCTCCCCTTCCCCTCCATACACACACAAAGACACTCGCCAATTATTATGATTGAGGCGCCTAATATAGACTAGACGTCGCTCTATGCGTTTAAATGAGTATAGAACAACTTTAGCTATAAAACAAAATGAGGAAAATATTCATTAACTGTTAACAGTAACCTTATATATTAAAAACTAATGACTCACTCACACACACGCGCGCGCACACACACAGACACACACACACTCACAGTTCATTCCTGTAGCCATTGGGTTCATTCCGGGAGGTTGGATTGGTGCAAGCTGAGCCACCGCGGCACCCACTATCACAGCCACCAACATCTGCAACGTAATTATACCACCATAATGCGTCATCTGTGTCATCACCCTCTGCGTCATCAACAACGTCATGTCTAGGCAAATTACACAGAGGAACAGCCCTTTCACTACGACCAAAAGGGGCCTGACAAAAAAACTGGGCGTGTACGTAGCGAATCCTTGATAGCATGGCGATAGATAACACACAGGGGGAAGTGGTAAGGGCTGGAGGCGGGTGGGGAGAAGGGTGATGGGGCAACAGGGTAGGGGGCGGGACTAACCAAGTATGGCTTTGGCGAAACGAACGCGCCGCACTGCGGGCACACCAGCTCAATTCTATGGGAGGCGAGATATAGCAAACGCTCGAGCAGTTGCTACGCCCGTTGCTATAAGGGTTTTGCTGAATACTGTCAACGGAAAGGAACTGAAAATGAACACATTTTTTTTTGTAGACCTAGAGATTTTGTATTTATCCGCATTAGTTTGATGTTAAATATTTACGTAATATTTGTGGCCATTAAACTTAATTTCTAAGTAGAATACAATTTAAATAACTGTCTCAATATGTTTCAAGATAGCTTTTATTTTAAAATATTATTAATTAGACAATGCGTCACTTTCCTACGAACTTCTAAAAGAAACTGCTCTTCTAATTCTTCGGTAGCCATTATGGATGGTGAATCATGGTAAGAAAAAGTAGTTCTGAATCGTCTTTAATGTTATGATAAGGTTATTTCATGAATGATATTAAGTTTAGTAGTGCTAGTTTTCACTAATTATTATTACAATTATTACTAATAAATGCAAGAAATATTTAATTTGTGCACGTCTCAAATTCTTTTACATACACATTCTTTTCCGGGTATAATTTTTACGTTTATGGAGCGGAATATAGCAAACGCACGCGCATTTGCTCGAACACTTGCTGGAGCAAGTGCGCGAACCTCGCGCAAATGCTCGCGCGTTTGCTATATCTCGCCTTCCATACAACTCCTATGTGAGCAGCACTGTTTAGTGCCTCCACATTTTGCTTGCTGCGGGCTATTTATAGCTTGCCTGCACCCTCCCTTCCAGTGAAAGGAAGCATCGGCGAAGCTATTTATAGCTATGCTGGCTGACCTAACCTCAAAATCTAAAAACTTTGGTTGAGTTGCAGTGCGGGACTAATAATAATATAATAACATTGTTAAACTCAATCCTTGTTATAGCAGCAAGCTGCAATGACAACATTAGTATATTGGAAAAGTTAATGTTTTTTTTGCTTTTTTTTCTGCTTCTGGAAAGTTCAAAAACTAACGGTACTCTACTTTTGTTTTTGCTGCGGGTCTTGTATTATTTTATTTAGGTAAATCATTGTAATATTATATTCACGCGCGCAATTCTATGCAACATATTTACAAAACAAGTGCATTAGCAAACAACTAGCCAAGAAACTCAGAACCTGGTTTGAAAGGGTACCTTTATTGGGCTACTTTCGATCGGTGTAAGGATGTTTCTTTTTTTTTCTTTTTTTTGGGGAGGGGGAGAGGGGGGGGTGACAGTTTATTATCTTTTTCTATCGGGAAATTCTGGGCCGCCTCCCCTGGGGAAGGCGTAGTCGCAGCCTGTGGCGCGCCCAAACCCAAACTACCTAACATTATTTGTGATTTTGAAATTTTGCTGGGGGAGCAAACCGGAGTACCCAGAGAAAACCCCCGAGACGTTGCCCGAGTCGAAAGTAAATAATATTCGGAGAAACATAACGCCCAGATGCTGGATCGAACCCACACCTGTCAGGCGCCATATTGGTCTCTGGCTTGTGGACAAGGCAAGTTAGTACAGCCTTAGCCCACTTGGCCTCAACGCTCTAGGCCAAGTAGAGTTATTACGACTTACTGATTTCGCCGTTGAAAAAATAAGTCCTCTTTTTGTTACTGTAGTGGTGCAAAGAGTGTTATTGTGTGCTATGAATTTTTCTTTGTATATGTTTGTTGTTACATTTGGTTTTTTATACGTTTCCTGTAAAAGCATGCAAAGAGGTTCCGCTAAATAGGTTGTCAAATTGTGTGATGCTCCTGTGCTATGACATAGAGTTGAAAACTGCAAGGAAAGACCTCAAAGAGAAAGAAGAGGAGAAAAAGATGTAAAACCAAAGGAAGCCAAAAGGAAAAAATAAATATATAAAGACATAAAAAGTATAACAAGATTAAGACCAGCTACGACGATGGCAACAACAACAACAAGAGCACCAATAACAATAACACTAATAATAATAATAATAATAATAATAATAATAATAATAATAATAATAATAATAATAATAATAATAATAATAATAATAATATATTAAAAAAATAAATAATAATAATAACAATAAATAGTAGCAGTAGTAGTAGTAGTTGTTGTTGTTGTAGTAGTAAAAAAATATATATAAAAAACACATACTAAATATACTAAATACTTACTAAATACTTACTAAATAATTAATTTTTAAAATGTTAGTTAAAATATACTTGACCTATTTTTAAGAATGAAAGGAAATAAAGGTATAAGAAAGGAAAGAAAGTTAAACCGGAAAGTCGCAAAGATCGAAGAAGAAGAAGAAGAAGAAGAAGAAGAAGAAGAAGAAGAAGAAGAGCAAGAAGAAGGAGAAGAGGAAACCAGCATCAACAAAAACGAATAATAATAATAATATTAATAATAATAATAATATCAATATTAGAGAGAGAGAGAGAAAGAGAGAGGGGGGGAATTACATGAAAGGAAATTAAAAATAGCAAAACTATACAATACATTTATATACAATACCACTTTATTGTCGGAAGAAAAAAAATAGGAAGAAAGTTTCCTAATTTATCAAAAGAAAACAAATTAAATTCAATTAATAAATGATAGGAAACGTGTGGTTTTTTTTAATGTTAAAAAATTAAAGAATATAAGAATAAAAATAAAATAGGCTTACCAAGAAAAAAATGAAATAAAATAAAAAAATTAAATAAAATAACAAGAACACTAAAACAAAATAATACTTAAAAAAGAAATTCACCAAAACACCACCAAATAAAATAGATCTAAATGAAGAGAGACTGAAGTTCTACAAAAAGTCTATAAAATAAGGCCAAAAAAAAAACCCCAAAAAACGCTATATTTGTTTACAGTATCCCGGCCGACCCTAATTTTTTGGCCCGAGTTTAAACTTTTTTTTGGATCGTCTTTTGAAAAAAAAAATCAAATAAAGTCGCACCCAACTTGGAAAAGGTTTAAAAAAGAAAGAAAGAAAGAAAGAATAAGAAGCCTACATACCAACCCTATGTTTTTATCATATGTTGCCATAATCAGATTTTTGGGGGGCCTAAGATAAAAACCAAAGAAATAATCACCTACTCACAATAATAATAATAAAAATGTACTACTTGAAAAAAAAAACTGACAGATAAAAGAATTTTTTTTGAAAAATCAAAAAAATTAAATTAAACTAAACAATAAAATAAAATAAACTATATAATATAATACAATACAATACAATACATTGCAATGCAATACAATATAAAATAATACAATAAACAAGGGGGAAAAAACATTTCATAATGAAACGAAATAAAAACATGAAATATTTACCAAGAACAATGTAGAACGACCCATAGTTGGAATGTGAAAAATGTGAAATTCTGGCGAAAACACAAAGCACTTTCCTCACGGACTGCCAATGTCTATCCGCACCATGCTTTTATAGCGCGTTGTTCCATTAGGGCACGCCTTGCTGCAGGGAGAGGCCAAGGCCGTCAGGGTCACGTGACCTCCCCTTGGCCACGCAGGCTGGATCCTGCCAACGAGATGTAGAATTAAAAACAACATTTAAAATTAAAATAAAATCCCTCGTCTGGTTTTGTCTCGTTTATGCAAATGATTACATACAACTCTGATGCTTGTATCGCATTAGTGCTCTCTCTCTCTCTCTCTCTCTCTCTCTCTCTCTCTCTCTCTCTCTCTCTCTCTCTCTCTCTCTCTCTCTCTCCCCCCTCTCTCTCTCTTTCTCTCTCTTTCTATGTACCCCCTTCCCTTCTCTTCTCTTCCATTCCGACCACTTTTCCTCCCACCTCTCCCCCCCCCCCCCCCCCCCCCCCCCAATCCTTGTTTCCTTCTCGAACGTGCTGCTCCCGGCCAGCTGTACTTGGGAAAGTCCGTGCCAGCCAAAAATAGCACCCCTAACGTTGAATGGACAATAAAACCTAAACAAACATATAATAATAATAATAATAATAATAATAATAATAATAATAATAATAATAATAATAATAATAATAATAATAATAATAATAATAATAATTTGCATTTATATAGCGCATGTTTCATTAGAATAACTCAATGCGCTTACACACATCATTCGTACGCATCATCACAACATTCGCACTACATCATGTAACATCATTCAGAAAGTATTATTAATGTTCTTACTATTTACACAGAAAACGCCTTACGGAACAAGTGCGTTTTTAAGCAGCTCTTGAAGGAAACAAGGTCTGTACAATGTCTTAAACCGGCAGGCAGCGCATTCCAAAACCTTGGGTGCTTGAAAACTAAAAGACCGCTCGCCAATTGTTTTAAGCCGATGTTTGGGAGTTTTCAAAAGCTTTCCATCTGATGAGCGCAAAGAACGAGTTGTAGTGTAGGTAGTAGTTGTAGTGTAGGTAGTGAGTACCTCAGACAGATATGGTGGAAGTGACTGGTCAAAGTGGTGGAAAGCCGGGCATATAAATAGCTGTGAATAGGTTTTTGCTATTCTATTTCTGTCTTTTTTGTCATTTGTGTACATAGTTGTAAATTGTCTATTTCTGTCTTTTTTTGTAATTTATGTACATAGTTGTAAATAGTTTGTACCTTTACTGTTCCGTCTTTTGGTGTATTGTAGCAAAAGCGATGTTTTATCGAGTGCATGTATTTATATGTAATGACTATGTAAAGTATGGTGAGTCTGGTCATAGGCTGGAGTACCCGCTACATAAAAATCCATTATTATTATTAATATTATTATTATTATTATTATTATTATTATTATTATTATTATTATTATTATTATTATTATTATTATTATTATTATTAAAGCTAGGACAGCAATTTTGTATTCAATGAGGAACTTGACAGGGAACCAGTGAAGCTCCCTTAAAAGAGGTGTGACATGGTCACGCTTCTGTTTTTTAAGCACAAGCCCAGCAGCACAGTTCTGTACACGCTGCAGTCGGCTAACTTCATCAATGGGGAGACCAGCTAGAACTGAATGACAATAATCAACTCTAGATGTCACAAAAGCGCTGACCAAATGTGTGTATGCATCCATCGAAAGAAACTGCCTCAAGGGCGCAATACGTCGAAGCTCAAGAAAGGACAAACGACAGATGGTATTGATGTGGTCATGCATGGACAAAGAACTATCTAGCTTGACACACAAATAGCGAACAATATTACTAAAGGGGATGGTGCTGCCGCCAATATTTGCAGAATCGCTGCCGACCAGCCTAAGACGGGAAGGTGCGCCAACAGGTATAACTTCGGTACGCGGTCTTGCCAGGGTTACGCATCAACCTGTTGCTATTCATCCAAGCTTGGACACTGTCAATACATGTTTCTACTTTAGACACAACAGAAGGGAAGTCATCTGCCTTACCACTCTTTGACACTTCTGTATCATCTGCGTATTTGTGGAACACTCAGTTGCAAGCTGCATCCGTCATATCATCATCTGTTAGTGTAATGACAATGCACATTTCCAGGAAAACTCATTTTCACACACACACACACACAAACACACACATACACCCACACACACATACACATATTCGTGTATCCATGTTAAACTGGGCTTTTGGACGAAATGTAGCCATCAGAAAGTGTTGGTTTTTGTAACGGAAAGAGCGCAAAATTCATCTAAAAATCTAAGGATTAGATCCAGAAAAAAAGGCTCGTTTCGATAAAACGTTGACCTATTTCGGATCCTAACCCTAACCCTTTCACATCAAATTTGGCCAGAAAACAGCCCGTACCAGATAGAGCACCCCAATGCACTTAAAACACACCCATGCACTACAAGAGCACTCTCATGTACTAAAAGAGCACTCCCATGTAGAAAAAAAGTGGGAAGAACAACAAAAGTGGGGCGCCAACTAAAAGCCCCATTTTGTGCATAATAAGACAAGTTTAGCCCCCCATTTTTCCATGTATACACGCTCATTAATACATACCACTTAGACGCTTTAAAAACCAGACTTTGTGTCTAACTTGCAGTTGTTGATGTTGTTATTGCTGTTGTTGAAGGAACGAAAGACAGACTTGAGTTACAAGGGCAGACAGACAGACAAAATGGAGTGAGGAAGAAGGGGACGAAGGAGGGTTGGGGAGGGGATGGCCTGCATGCGGGAAACTGCCACTGTAGCCTCTTGTACAGCATTCCTAGCCAAGCAGTGTTCGCATCAATTCGCCATACCATTCGCTTGTAAGCTGGACAGCTATTTATGCTGTTGTCCTCCTGTCGTACGACTTTCTTTAAGGAAGGACGACGAAGAAATATGTGAGGAGATAGGTTGAGAAGAGGAGGAGAAGGAGGAGCAGGGAGAGGAGCAGCAGCAGAAGCAGCAGCAGGAGAAGCAGCAGCAGCAGTAGGAGAAACAAAGGGAGAAACAGAACCGCACATTATATCCATCTTTTATAGCGCATTTCCAGCTCAAGACCTGCTGAGGGCGCTGGCCACTTACAGAATTTATCTCAAGCCACTCGAGGCGCCCACTTGCAACCATTGGGAGAGTAGGGAGGGACGAGGGGGGGGGGGGAGCATAGTCTGACGCCCAGACGACTAAGCCCAACCCTGTGAGACCGGTGATGGGAAGAGAGAACCTAGTATAGCCGGCACTCACCCGTCTTGGACATGAGCGTCAGGATCTTTAAATCCATAATAATAATAATAATAATAATAATAATAATAATAATAATAATAATAATAATAATAATAATAATAATAATAATAATAATAATAATAATGAATATGTTTTTTCACCACTATCGTGTTGTCCAATGGCTTGTGTGATGGTCTGTCGGACTTCGTCGTTGGTGATGTGCTAAGTTTAGGAAATGCCCAGAAGTCTTCTGTAGCACCTCATCTCCATGCTTTGTATTCTTCATTGGAGATCTGCTGTGAAGGTCCATGTTTCGCAAGCATATAGGAAGATGGAGGTGAAAAGGGAGCGCAGCAGCCTTACCTAATAACAAATACACGCACATAAAAATCAAAAAGCAAAATGGCGACTGTTTGGGTTTCGATCTAACTTGTTTTGGTTTCTTATGGAATATTGTGTGTGACTGTGTGTAATAGTCTACGACAACAAGACGTCATCTGTGCACTATTGTGGAGCCATTTGTCTCCTGTCAACCAGCATCAGTGACATATAGTTAACAGTCACACAATAGTAGCCTACTATGTCCGACTCAGACGGTCCGAGTTCCTTATGCCTTAGTTACTTAACTATCGGACAGGTAGATTACAGCGGTCGGACCTTGACACTCAGGCAAGGACCCCATTAGTTAGGCTTCCCAATTAGGTGATCTATGTAGTGTGGGTTGTTTGTTTGTATAAAACCTATCTTGGTTTGGAAGTTTGATTAAGAATTAAGAGGGTGATGGTAAAGGATTCCGCGTAATTGTTTTTCGGGCTGGGGTGTGAATAACGGATCTCCCTCTTCTTCAAAGCGCTGTCAGTAGCAATTCCCTGTATATATAGATATATAATATTCTCGTATTGTAGAGAACACGGTAAACATCAGTGCAAATTGCAAACAAGCCAGTATCGGTTTTATATACATTTTTCTGCTATTGTTAAGTTGTTTTTTCTTGGTGTTAACCCTTCCCCTTACGCCAAAGCGCTTTAAGCACGCCTTCGGGTGTGGAAATCTAGCTTTTAGGACTGCATAAATTGTTAACAATTCATTCATTCAGATGCTAGCATCATTTCTGATGCAGTCAACCATTAGCCCCCGCCCCACCAACCCCACGCCACCTCCCCCCCACTCTACACCCTCGGCCTAACCACCACCCCCTCCATGCCAATGAGACCTCAACACAAGATCATAAGAACCAATAACCACCTGCAGTCCAGGTATGATTAACTATATCTGCGTCCCAGATGCCGTCCACACGCCAACCCCCACCCCCTTCCGCTCCAACACTTTTAACCCAACCCCCTCCCCCCTCCCTTACAGTTACTACTACCACCCGTCCCATCCATTCACCTCCCTGAGACCGCAGTACAATTATTATGAAACAGACACCCTCAGCAGTAAGGCAGGTTACAAAAGTGGCGCACGTTGGTCAACCTTCAAGCACCCCGGATGCAGTTCTACATTTCTGAAAACCCCACCGTGCGTCAGTGGCAGAGGAGACCATGGACACCAAAAATAATGGATAGGGTTTTTAGCTCGGAGGTCATTCTGCATTTATTATCCCTCTTGCGCTGCATCCGTTCTTGTTTATATTAAGTTGTGGATTTATCGCAAACAACAAGTGTAACGGCCTACTTTCATCGCCAGGTAGGTTTAGCCCCCACGACTCCAAATGTTGAAACGATGTACTTCCAAATTGACCTCTTTGCCCCTTTCCATCATATCACTCCATCACACACAACACACCCCTCCATATTCTCCCCCCGCCCCAATTCCACCATCTACGATAACCCACCCCAGTTTCTAAACGTCCCATACTAGAATGGGTCCATAAGATTCCGAATGATTCAGGCTCTCAGGCCAGGGGCACTTTTTGGGGGGCGTCAAAGTACACTATACTGGAGAGTCACTGGGGCACATAACATGCACAAAGAAACGTGAACGTCAAACATCATTCCAAAATTACCCCTAGGGATGATCTAGAAATGACCGACTTAGTGATTAGTAGTATTGCTGTCCTAGTATAGCGCTTTAGCCGCTCAAGACCTGCTCAAGGCGCTGACAGAAACGGGAGCAACCACTCAGGCCACCCAGAGCGTCTCTTGCTGTGTCGTTGATTGCCCCAGACAACTGAACAATTATGGACCGAGGAAGCGGAGGGCGGGGGGAAAGCGGCAGAGGATGGGAGGGGGAGGGGGGAGGAGAGAGGGGGAGGGAGGAGGGTGGGAGGAACTTAGCGCTTGCAGTGTATGTTAATGTATCTAACACTCAGCGGTTTAGGATAGGGGCGTCAGGATCTTTAAAGCTAATGCGATGGATTGCGTGCGTGCACAGAATGACGCTGCTGTCCGAAAGAGTAAGGGCGCGGCACCGCGCTCGTATCTGTATCTAGGCACAGGCTCATGATCTAAGAAGAATGGACCCTCGGCGAGAAGTTTGTGGATCCCCGATAGCCGATGGGTAGCGCTGTAGTAAGCAATGGATCCCCGATAGCGGATGGGTAGCGCAGAAGTACATAATGGATCCCTGATATCGGACGCTGTCAGGGATCCACAAAATTCTTGCCGAGGGTCCATTCTTCTTAGTTAATGCGCCTGTGATCTAGATCACTGATTCGAACCGCTGTCTTCATATTTTTTTTTATCTGAGAAGGGACGGCGTAAGGGTGGTGTGTAAGTGTGTGTGTGTGGGGTGTGTGTGTGTGTGGGTGTGTTTGTTTTGGGTGTGTGTGTGTGTGTGAAAGAGACACCGCAGTTTAATTTCCGGGATGTCGATTTAGCTTGTGGGAATGGTAAGGAGGAGTGGGGAGGTATAGCAGACCGTTACAGCTGTATGTCCATTGCCTACTAGCTACATTGTTCTCAATAATAGGACTACTGCGCATTGGCAAGCACGTGACTGTGCTGATGCACTGTTTACTCACTATAGCTGCTTGGTCACGTATTAGACCTACAACTCCTGCTAATAATGCTACAGGAAGCCATTCATTTCACTCAACATTCAAGAGTTATGAAGGCTCTTAGTCCAAGGGGGATGCGGTTTGAAATTTTCCAGCGTCACGCTCCGCAGTACTAAACCAAATTGCTAATGTCACGAACACGGGTTTTAGCGCGTAGATCGTGCTACGCGCTTCGAATCAACGACGTCATATTGATTTACATAATGTAGCTTTAACCAATAGTTTAAGCGTACAAATCGTGCTTCATGATCTCGTTCAGTGACGTCAAACGTTGCCCTAATTAAAAAAAAATAAATTAGTACAGCTGTTTACTACTAATACATTTCTGTTATGATGCTGCATACATCGGGTCTGTCAGTTTTGTTTTTCTTGAAAATCTTTTCTTTATGCACGACGCAGTAAGTCGAGCCTGCTCGAACATTGTCAAAAGTAAACAGGATGGTCTGTTAGCGTCTCCGAAGCCAAAGTTGCTAGGGAAGGGGGAGTACAGAGGGGAGGGGAAAGGCGGGTCTTTAAAGCAGCAGCGATTTTTTTCGACCTGGTTCATTATTAGGATACCCTGGGGCTTTAGAACAACTCGCATCTTCCGCAGCTTCTAGCGTCTTCTAGCAGTTGCCAATTTCATTTCAGTTACGTGCTCTCTCCACTTGTTATAATTTTTTTCTTTTGCTTCCAGTGAAAAATCTACAGCACAGTCCAACAAAATCCCCACCCCCAACCCCCTAATATGTCCGTAATTGTCGAGTATGACAGATGGACATTAAAAGAAAGAAGAAAATCCTATCCTATCCCGTAACTCGGAGGTCGTTGGGGCGCCACAGATGTTCGTTTAACCAGCAAACTCCATCTTTCTCTGTCCTCAGCAACCCTGATGGCATCGCTCTGTGTCAAGCCAGTCCATTCTCGAATGTTGTCCTCCCACCTCTTTTTCGGTCTCCCTCTTCTTCTACCTCCTTGCGCTATGCCTTGCAGGATGCTCTTTGCAAGGCCTGATGATCTGGTGACGTGGCCATACCATCGGAGTTTGCGTTTTTTTCACCACTCTGAGCAGGTCATCGTGTTGTTCAATGGCGTGTGTGATGGTCTGTCGGACTGCGTCGTTGGTGATGTGCTGGGTATAGCAAATGCCCAGAAGATGGGGTGGACGAAATAATGAAACTTTGAGAGAGAGAGAGAGAGAGAGAGAGAGAGAGAGAGAGAGAGAGAGAGAGAGAGAGAGAGAGACAGACAGACAGACAGACAGACAAACAGACAGACAGAGACAGAGAGAGAGACACAGAGAGAGAGAAAGAGAGATAAAGATGTAGGGAGGGAGGGAGGAAGAGAGGGAGAGAGGGACAGAGAGAAAAGAAGACCGAGAGAACATTACATGACATGATTATTGCTTTAGGTCCAGCGGACTCTTCCGAGCCAAATCAGAACCAGACAACCCCCGATCCGGAAAAAAGATCTGCTGAAACAACCCTAGTAGTAAAACTGAAGGCACTCCACCAGCCAGTCACTTTACACTAAAGACATCCCACGCAGTGGATGCTGAGGCTGTACTCTAATTTATCGAACCTCCGTTTACAAAAACAAAATAGAATACAAACATCATTGTAAAATATCAACAAAACACATACATATAAAATGCCTACATTGCTAAATAATAACATCTTAGGAAGCCCTAGTGACCACCTGGCAGAAAGCGTCCAATATTCGCACTCTGATCCAACAGACCTCACACACAAATAAGGAGTTTTGTCCCGGAAGAGGTTTTAAGAAAAAAGGTAGGTGACAGGTCTAGCGAAGAAGATAGTATAGCAGATTGATAGAACAGAGCAGGAATGAGAAAGAACAAATGAGAAAGACAGTGACAGTGGGAACTTAAAGCACTACATTTCCAGAAAGTTGGGATACTATTTGGAAAACAACCGAAGTGATGAATGGAATCAAACATTTGTTTGTATTTATATTGAGTGTTACACTGTTGTTGTTGTTTTCTTTATCAGTAGTTGATTCAGCCCCGATGCTTGAATCCTAATTATAGGTGTAACTCAGATCCGTTTATCCACGCAACCTGTTCACTTAGCAACAAGGCAGGAGTCGTCGTATGGAGTTTTCCACTTTATTCAGCGTACATCAACAACTGCAAACAAGATCGCCCAATCGCTTTTTCCACTCTTTCACGTCACTTTTTAAAAACTTTTTCCACTTTTAAACAGTGTGACATTTATATAATCTCTCTATACTCTAGAGAAAATTCGAACATTCCAGCGTGACGCAATTACAGCTAATCAGACTAACATTCGTCACCGGAACTATGCACTGTCTTACGTCATATAACTTTATTTATGTTAGAAGAATCTCGTAGCTACCGCTAGATTTATCTATATGCTTCGATCGATAGTAAACAAGTGGTTCTAGAAAATTCTCCAGTAATATCGACCAACGAAAATTATCAACATTATACTAAGCTTCTTCTAACAACAACGCAAAATCAAATCTAAGGAAAATACACTCTGTTATTGCATGCTTTGCAAAACAAAACGATCGGATCTATCGTGCGCGTCTCAAACGTAACATTGTGTTATGAGGTGGGTTGTAGGTGACCGAAGAAGAAAGAACGAAGAAGAAGAAGAAGAAGAAGAAGAAGAAGAAGAAGAAGAAGAAGAAGAAGAAGAAGAAGAAAGAATGCGAACAAGCAGAAGCGTCAAGGGACACAAGTCAGTATAGGAACACATGTAAAGAAGTAAATAGGTAAGCTGTAAAGATACAGAAAATGGCAAAGGTAAGTTAAAAATAAATACAAAGACAGAGACAAACTTTACATAAAGATAACACCCACAATAGAAACACAAACAAACAAAAAAAAAAAACATTATACACACACAATACAACATTTAAAAAAAAAAAAAAACATCGTTGTAATCCGAACATTTCCTGACTCGTTTGCATGTTCTCTCAGTTAAAAGTAACAGTCATAAATCTAATCAAGGAAACTGGGATGCTCCTTCGGGTGACAGTATACACCGAGGACTAGTCTGTGCAGGCCGCCTTTCGCACCGACTTTAAAGATCCCGACGCTCATGTCCTAGGCGGGCGAGCCCCGGCTACACAAATACACCCAGCACGCACTAGGTCCCTTCTCCCCATCCCCGGTCGCCCAGGATTGCGCTCAGTGGTCTGGGCGTCAGGTTATATATGTGTCCAAAGGCTGCAGTTGGGATCCTCTGGCGGCTTGAATGAGATCCTGCATCGACCAAACGCCTTGAGCTGCTCTTGACCTGGAAACGTGCTACATAAGATTGAAGAAATAAATTAATAAAAAGAAATAAATAAATGCACGCGACAGGCAGACGGACACACAGAAGGACTGACAAATGGAAAGCACTAGACCTCTCCTCTAGCCTATATAGCATCAGTAACAGCAGAATATTTAGGCCTACGTCAGAAAAAAAGATAGTAAATAACCCTTGTATACTTGTATACATACAGAGACGTCAACCCCCCCCCCCACACACACACACACAAAATAAATGGAAAAAAAATAAATAATTACAATAAAATAAAACTTCGATTTTTCCTCACCCAAGCGGGACGAAATTCGGGTTTGGATGCATGCGTACATACACTACACTAGACCTCGGTTTATACTCTCATCCGAATGCGAATTAATGAAGACAAATAATTAATACCACTTGTACACCAGAAAAATAAATGACGTAAACATTAGAGGAATCCATTAACTCAGAAACTCGAGGCTTAATTGTGAGGCCTCTAGCCTGTATAAATATAGAGGAGAAGGTACTAGTAACATATTGTCAACAACAACGTACATCACATGAAAGAGACGAAACGGATAAGTCAAGTCAACTAATGTATATTATACCCACCTTGGAGAATTCATACCGGACACTGCTTCTCAGCGAATAAGAAAAGAATACAAGTAAAAAGTTTTAAAACAAATATAATAATACATAAAATCAGGATGTATTTTAAACTTTACCCTTAAAACACAAACCCGCCTCCCCCTCCCACTCCCCACCTCCCACCCGACACACACCTACGATATCTTCCAGTTCTCTATTGCTACTATCGCACATACACCCGCATTACAAATTTACAGTTAATTTCATTTGGATGACAGAACCATTCATAGCATACACAGACAACTAAGATAACTTTTCATTCATTATAATAGTTTGCGGGTATGAACATAATAAATATAATAGTATTCATTTACTTTGAAGAGAAGGTAAGAAAGAACGGCTTGTGTTTGTATACAGTGGTAAGTTATTAAATATATATATATACTACTCAAAATAATTGAAGGGCCACTCTCATATTTCATTTAGTTTAATTATTTTTTGCGGCTATCAATAATATCGCTTACATTGCTTATTTCAAAACTTATCCTGTACAGTAACATTCAAGACAATCTTATTCTGACAAGTAATCACATGTGTGAGTTTTGAACTTTCTGCACTGAGTTGAAAAACAAACCCAATTTTTACAAAAAAATGACCTTAATTTACTGTTGTCTTGCTAATAAAGCAAAATTTTCAACATTAAAAAGTGATTTGCACGCGAAAGGCTTGCATTTTGTGAGTTCAGTTCAACAATCGGCGCTTTTTTCTGGGTATAAATGGCAGCGCTTTTGCTGCTTTTCTAACCATGCCCCCAAGGCGACGATTGACTGATGTGGATAGAGGCAGAGCTATTGCATGGCTTCAGGAAGGGGTGGGGGTGAGAGAAGTTGGCAGGCGGCTGGGAGTGTCCCACTCCGTTGTCCAAAGGCTGCGGGAGCGCTTTAACAACACTAGAAGCGTCCAAGAACCAAGAAGGTCCGGACGCCCCCGCGTTACCACTGCAAGACAAGACCATTTCATCACCCTGTCAGCTCTGAGGATGAGGTCCGCTACAGCAAACACCATCAGAAGACAGCTTTACGCTGCCAGCAATGTTAACGTCAGCGACCAGACAATTCGCAACCGTCTACACGAGGCAAACCTGCGATCAAGACGACCAGCAGTACGGCCTTTGCTCACCCCAGCTCACCGTGCAGCGCGTTTGGCCTGGGCTCGGTGTCATTTGGTGTGGACTAGGCAACATTGGTCAAGGGTGCTCTTTACAGACGAGTCTCGGTTCTCCTTGTCTTTCAACGACCGTCGAGTGAATGTTTGGAGGCGTCCACGGGAGCGTTTTGCTGATGCGACGGTGCGCGAGCATGACCGCTTTGGTGGTTGATCTATCATGATGTGGGGTGGCTTCGCATTAAACTTCAGAACACCCCTGCTCCAAATTCATGGCAACTTAAACGGTATTGGCTACAGGGATGACGTCCTACAACCTAGGGTTCTCCCAGCTCTGCGGGCCATTGGATAGGTGCCATACTACAGGACGATAATGCCAGACCCCACCGAGCGCGTATCGTCAGTGACTTCCTGCAGCAACAGCACGTCATAAGGATGGATTGGCCGGCTCGATCACCCGATTTGAACCCCATAGAACATCTGTGGGATGTTTTGGTTCGACAGACACGGGCAAACCTCCCTCCAGGAGCTAACCTTGAAGTTCTGGCCCAAGTTCTCCAGCAAGAGTGGTTGGCCATCCCAGGAAACATCCTCCATAACCTGATACGGTCCATGAGACAACGATGCCAAGACTGCATTGATGCAAACGGTGGCCACACCCGATACTGACTCTATAGATTTTTGGTTTCTAAAGTTTTGATTTTGTAAATGAGGGGTATGTCCAGTTAAATTGAATTTACTCGAATTTTAAGCGACTGATGTCTAAAATCTTTTTTGTTATTGATGCAGAAATGATTGCAATAAAATATGATGAACTAATAAATTGAATTCGTGTTTCTGATTTAAAGAGAGACCCATATGTCCAAGTGGCCCTTGTATATATATATATGTATATATATATATATATATATATATATATATATATATATATATATATATATATATATATATATATATATATATATATATATATATATATTGTGATGATGGTGGTGTCTTCCTTTAGAGTATGGATGAAGTGGTGGTGTACATTCTCTCTCTCTCACTCAAGAACACCAAAGGTTCGAAGATGACCGTTGAAGTTTCTCTTGTTTATTCCGCCGTCAGTACATCATGACAAGGCAAATCAAGGCAAGGCAATACAGAAACAGAGACAGTGCAGTGTGTCTCGCCTTCGGTGGTCTGACCGTTTTTGTCCCCCTTTAACTACCGAAACTTTCTTTATATGGGACGCCGCCAGCCTTAGAGGGCGCGCTTAATGTGAGGCACTGCCGCGGCTCTAGAAAGTCGTCTGCTGGCGCAAATTTGTGTTAGTTACAAATCTCTATCTTACAAACACATATTATAAACTAACAAAATATATACAAATTATACATCGGCGTAAACGTGGGAATACAAGCTTTCTACTGATATACAATTCTCAGACCTATCGGCTATGAAATAAAACAATAAGTAATTTAAAGGAGAAAGTGGTTGCCGATCCAAAGAGATTTACACATCAAAAGTCATAATAACTCTTAAATTCGATAAAATTCTAAACAGCAATTATAATAAAAAATAAAGTACAACGTCTCCTCTTTCCAACCATGTATAATACTTCATGGTTATTATTGTGGGTTTTAAAGTAAATGAATAAATAATATGACATAGTAAATACAGCCTAACTGAATCAATGGACCCCGGTCAGTCTAGCGAGAATGTAGGTCGCTACACATTGCGCAACCGAAACAGCCCAGCGTAACCGAAACCAGTGCGGCGCGTGTACCGATGTGTACCAATATACTTTGCCCTATCCACTGTCGCGATCCCCTTCGAATTCGCTACCTAACTGAAAAACAAAGTTGATATATACTAATAGAAAATAAACTGCTAAGTCTAACGGTGGTATTATGAAAAGTATCTGAAAAGTATATCTCAAGTAATAGCCATAGTTCAAGTTTAACATGGATACAGGAAGGCCTACTATTTAATGGTAAGAAATTTACGTAGCCGCGGCTCGGCTACATTCACCTCGATTCTTTCAAAAACTCAGCGTCCTCGCTGAGAAAACCATCGTATACTTAAGACAAACGGACTTGGCTTTACCAATCAATCGCGTCGTACAAAAGAACCGAACAACACAGAAAGAAAACGAGAAACAATTTCCTTGAAAACGCACATTTAAGTACGAATCCGCCCAAACAAAAACCAGTTATATCGCGGACCTGGCATCGCCTTGCAAGATAGTTGATTATGTATTTGACAGTGAACCAACATCATACAACTAAGTCTATGATACAACAAAACCAACCATTATCACCTGTCATTTAAACACGCTATTCACTACACATGATATACATAATCAGTCACATTTCCCTGCAAATTGGTGTTAAATTCGCACTCAGATATAAACCATCAATTTTACAAAAATAAACATAAACTAACATGATAAAAAAGAAAACGAGAGCGAGATAAAAACTAACATTCCATGTACCAGCAAAAACGCATTAATACAGAATACATAACGGGGTGAGCATAACATTTCAATAACATTAAAACGTTCTCAGCAAACGTTCAAGGTTCGTCAAACACACGAACCTTGAAAATCATTAATATAAATAAAACACCAGCATCTCAACCAAATGAAAAGCATTAAAAGTGAGAACATAACATATGTACATTACATAGGCATTAATACAAAACATCGGCATGAAAACACAATCATTATCATAGCTACAACCTATATACAAACGTCATATGTTCGGCAAAACGAAGCAAACGAGACCACATCGTAATAGAACGAACACACTGTGATAGTCTTGTAACGAGGAAAACTAAGCAACTGTTATTAATGACCAAATAAACTCTGCCAGCGCGACCATAATTGTAAAAAAAGATAGTGGTCACGCATTAATATTATTGCCACAAAATAAACCAGATTCAAACACTAAGCTATGCACACACCTAAAACATAATTGTCTTCGAAGCTGGGCACAGTTTCTGTTTATCACTTGTCTCTTCACTCTTCGATCATCATATAATGTCTTTTCAAGTGTCTTCTTTTTCTCTGGCACAGTTCAAATACTCTGATCTCTACAACTAAAATGTCTTTAGGTAGGCCTACACACTATAAACTGTCACATAATCTACACACTAGCTGAGTCACAATTATTTCTAAAATGTTCGCGAAACTGTGGACTGTCTTTTGGCGACACATTTTATAATAAATGCGGCCTACCTTTACTGTGTTGTTTTCTGCGCCAGTCGTGCCGAGCGTCGTGGTCCTGGTGTTGGTGTTAAGGCGGCCAACTGCGCTGGGGGTGCCTGCACCAAAAGCGCTGGCTCCCGTGCAGTGGCTGGCCCGTTGTAGTTGATGTTGGCACCGGCAGGTGGGCGAGGGCCAGGGATGGCTCTCATCCAAGCTTCCGGCTCTGCTTCATCGTCACTGTCGCTGGACAGCATGGGATCGCCATCCCCCGTGAAGGTAGGAAGTTTGGGGGGAGGCATCATCCACAGCCTCTGCATGTTGCCTGTCTGCGCCGCCTCTCGCTGCCTCTCGGTGCTGGATGGGCGACTTCTTGGCTCGTTGTTGTCCGCTTCTTCCCGGCTAACGTTTGGTGTCTCCTCGTCACTCTCTGCCTGTCTTGCTGCTCTCCTTGACTTCTTTCCTTTTGTCATCTTCTTTCTGTCGTCGACGGTGGTGTTGCCCGATGGTGTTGTCATCAATCTGATCCTGCTCGCAGCGCCATTTGTGATGATGGTGGTGTCTTCCTTTAGAGTATGGATGAAGTGGTGGTGTACATTCTCTCTCTCTCACTCAAGAACACCAAAGGTTCGAAGATGACCGTTGAAGTTTCTCTTGTTTATTCCGCCGTCAGTACATCATGACAAGGCAAATCAAGGCAAGGCAATACAGAAACAGAGACAGTGCAGTGTGTCTCGCCTTCGGTGGTCTGACCGTTTTTGTCCCCCTTTAACTACCGAAACTTTCTTTATATGGGACGCCGCCAGCCTTAG
>CM072527.1:2775872-2838372 GCA_036898135.1 Oncomelania hupensis
TTTCAGAAAAGGATTTCCATACCCATAATTCCCCTGGGTTTTGAAGTTTCTAAAAAATTATTTCAGGCCAACGACGCTCTATGGAGCGCAAAGCATGTAAAGGGAAGCAACCGGTTGTACGCGCACGTCGACAGAGACATAGAAGGGAGATACTAACTTGTTAGTTGATATACTTGTGATAGACATTATTCTGAAATGGGAGGGAACTCGTCTTTTTGTTTAGTTTTTAGTTACCTAAAGTTATCCTGGCGGATTCTCGTCTCAGAACACTATGAAAGTTGCCCCGACCTGCAAGCTTTTTTATCGGGAAAGAGGAGAAGGGAGAGGGGAGGTGGTAGTTGCAGGGCAATGCAAGGTCGAACTAGCGGAGCTAGCTAGGTTTGCAACTGAAATACTGAAATTAACTTTCGGTTGATCCGGAAGATTTGATGGAGAACAGAACAGAAATTGTAGGCAAAAAAACTGCGTTCGTTTGCAAAGAATGTTCGCCTGACGTTAGGCAAATGTGTTGCCGCATGACAAAACCCGGCTAAAGACGCCAGGATTGATTCGCTGCTACAGCCGTAAAACACTAAAAATAGGCTACCCCATCAATTTTAAGATTGTTCCTCTTTGTCTTTATTTAGGACTTTTCTTTAATATCCCAAACGGATTTTGTTCAAAAATTACTAAAACATTGTTTATTTTGTTGATTTTGGTAAGGGTGTTGATCACACCTTGCTAAAACAATGGCACTAATTGACCTCCGATACCCCAACTTTTCTTGTCCGACTATGAAGGGAAATCCCCAATGTGGATTGATATATAACGTCTGGAGAGTGAAAAGTCCCTATTGGTACTACCTTTTGGTACATAAAAGTGTGTGGTGTATGAATTTTTCATGAAATTCCTTGTTCCGAAGCTTGCTTGTGACACAAGTTGTGTTCGAATGTGTCTCTAGCCGGGTCGTGAAAAACTGAAGTGTTTCCTATAGATTTTCGACGATTTTTAGTTCAAAGTGAATTTTTTAATGTAGATAAACTCATCATACATCTATTTCAAGTGTTTTCTTGCAATATTTATGTTGCATTTGCTAGAAACAATTTGTCAAAGTAAGTGACCATTCTTGTTTGGAAACCGGAAGTGATGGCTTCGTCTCCAGCGTCAGTAGATGTGTCGTCTGCTAGAGTAGCTAGGGCCTTGAATCGACCCGGTTTTGCTTCTGAAGAGCTCCAAGACCTGCTTTCAGACTATTTTTATGATGGTGCCAGTGGGAACTGAGATGAGGATTATGATTCTGACGAGCAGAACCTTGATCCCGTTATTAAACGATACTGTTTGTTTTCATTCAATGATTCATGTTTCGTAGGCCTCTTCGCTATTGGCGTGTCTTTAATAATCCGTCATTCTACTTGCATAGATTTAGGTAAAGGTTGAAAAGGCGATATCAGTGAAAGAATTACAGTAGGAGTGTGGAAAATATATCAGTAGTATATTTTGTTGGGTGGAGGTGGGGTGGGGTGGTTCTGGATCTGGATACTGCCGATGATGTTGTTGGCAGAAAACACCACAGGAGCCATAGATGGCTATTAACGTGGTGGTGGTGTGTGCGCGCTAATTAATTTGATTTAAAAAAAAGAAAAAAAAAAAATTATGCTTCATAGTTTTTTTTGTACTAACTTCATATTGCCTATTGTAGTTCTGATTTTATTTAATTATATTCTTAAAAGGGCTCCTCTTGTGGAAGCCTGGTGATATGTGTACAATTAAAAGTTTAAAATCACTGTTCTATTATGTTGACTCTATAAGAACTTACAGTCAGCATCCCTGTACCTCCCAATTGCAGAGGAGAATGAGCTAGGTGAGGATAGGTTGATGATGTCATCGGGAAGGCTATTCCATTCCACTACTGTCCTTACGAAGAAGGAGTTTCTGTAGAGATCTGATGATGAGGGTGGTAAGATAAAGCATGTGTTGTTGTTGTTTATCTGCCTCTCTATGATGTTCTGTGTGTCATATCCTTTAAAGGTGGTGGGGCGGATTTTCCGTTTGTTCTTTGCAGCAGTAAGGAAGGTGTTGGGAGGGAGAGCAGTAACTAGTCCTCTGGTTATCTTGTAGAGCATGGTCAGCCTGAGTTGTTGGCGACGTTTTGCAAGTAGTGGGAGGTGGAGCTCGTGAAGCATCCTGCCAATGCATCCTGGGTCCCGGGATCTGTAGTCTCTCATAATGAACCGTGCAGCCTGGCGTTGGATGCGTTCCAGCTTGTCGATGTCTTGTTGGAGGTAAGGATCCCACACCACTGCGGCATACTCGAGAGTGGATCTAACAAGTGCGATGTAGGCTAGGCGTCGGCACTCTTGTGGACAGTTCCGGAGATTTCGGCGTAGGAAGCCCAGTGTGGATCCAGCTTTCTTGCAGGCGCTTGTGATGTGGTTAGCCCATTTCAGGTCCGCAGAAATTTGGACGCCTAGGTAGGGGGTAGTATCAGTCTGTTGGAGTATAGTGTTTCCAAGGCTATAGAAGTGTTGTGACTTGTGTCTGGTGGAGAGAACGTAGCACTTTTGCGCATTAAATCGCATTCCCCACTGCTTGGCCCATCTCTCTAGGTCTTTGAGGTCTGATTGGAGTGTGATGTGATCCTGGAAGGAGCGGATCTCTCTGTAGAGTAGGCAATCGTCTGCGAAGAGTCGCACTGTTGATTTTACTGTGTCCGGCAGGTCGTTGATGTGGCAGAGGAAGAGTAAAGGACCCATCACTGTGCCTTGGGGGACTCCGGATTCGACAGCTACTTCCTCTGATGCCTCTCCATCCAGGACCACTCTCATCTGGCGCTTGGTCAGGAAGTTTGTGAGCCAGGTGTGGATGGTGCCTCGTATGCCGTAATGATCCAGCTTGTGTAGTAATTTGTTGTGTGGCACAGTGTCAAATGCCTTGCTGAAATCCAGGATGATGATGTCGGTCTGATGGCCTTTGTCATGTGAGGAGAGAATGTCTTGCATAGTAGTGAGTAGTTGGGTTTCGCAAGAGTGGCCTGTTCTGAATCCGTGGTTTCTACTGGTGAGGATGGTGTGTTTTTCGAAGTGGGTATGTAGATGTCGACAGATGATGTGTTCCAGTAGCTTACATGCAACGGATGTTAAAGATACTGGTCTGTAATTTTCTGCTTTGTTTCTATCGCCTTTCTTGAATATTGAGGAGACGTTTGCTGTTAGCCAGTCTGCGGGGAGCTGTCCAGTCTCTAGTGAGGTGTTGTAGATGGCTGCTAATCCTGGGGCAACAGTTTCGGCGCAGTTTTTGAGAATTTGATTAGGGATGTTGTCTGGTCCTGTAGCTTTGTTGGGGTTCAAGTCTTTGAGTAGTTTAACGACGCCTTCTGTAGTAACCGTTAGTTTCTCTACAGCGGGGAAGGGGGTGCCCTTCATCTCTGGCAATGGTGTGTCCTCTCTTTTTGTAAAGACCGACTGGAATTGTTGAAGCAATATCTTTGCCTTGGAAGAACTATCACTATGGAGAGATCCTTCATTGAAGAGCGGGGCAACTCCTGTGTTGTCTTGTCGCCTTGTCTTGACATAGCGCCAAAAGGGTTTGCAGTTGTTGTCTCTTAGCCCGTCCTCAATGATGGTGTTAATGTGGCGCCATTCTGCTTGCCTCATTTTCCTCCTGCATTCCTTCTGATGGAATCTAAAGTTGGTCCAGTTGCCGGTCTTCTTGGCTTGGTTGTATAGTCTCTTTTTATGCTTTAACAGTCTCTTAAGTTTGTAGTTGACCCAGGGTAATGTAAAGTTGATTCGTCGAAGGCTGGTAGGTATGAAGCGTTCAGCTGCTGCTATCAAGTTAAGTTTGAAATGTGTCCACATGTCTTCAACGGGAGTTCCTTCCTTTCTCATTGTCATGATGTTGTCTGATAATTGCAAGATTTCAGAGTTCAGGTGGTTCCAGTCTGCTTTAGAATAGTTGTATCGCTTGCGGGGCTTCTCTTTGATGCGGTTAGGGTAGAGGTCAAAGTCTGTAACCACAATGCTATGATCACTAATGCCTGGGATTGACTTGGAGCTCTTGGTGAGAGAGGGATTGCTGGTAAAAACTAGGTCTAGGATGTTGTGTTCTCTTGTTGGTTCGTCGTGGACTTGTGTGAGGTGTGCTGATGAGGTGATGTCGACTAGCGACTCCTGGATCACCCGATCTGGCGCTCCAGGGGCAACTGTACCATTGTTCCACTCTACATTAGGGCAGTTGAAGTCGCCGGTAAGAATAATCTGTTTTTGTCCTCTATTATTTATTTTTCGTAGTGACTTATCTAGCTCATTCAGGTCTGTCTGGTTTCGGTGAGCCATGTAAAAACAGCCTATCGTTAGGTCTTTGTTTTGTTGGAGGTGTATTTTTGCCCAGAGTATTTCGCATGCAGAATCTAAGTCCGGCTGTATAGATGAGATGAGATTTTGGTTTACTAAAATGAAGACACCTCCAGCTAGGCTACAGCGGTCTTTCCTATAATAAACAAAGCCATCTGGGAATATCTCTCTCTGCTTGATGTCTGGTTTCAACCATGATTCTGTGCCACAAATGATATCTGGTTTTACATAGTTGACAATGGCAGCAAATTCAGCTTTCTTTTTCTCTATGCTGCGGCAGTTTACGGTCATGATGCGAAGGTTCTTTTTCTTTGATATGTTGGGGTTGTGGCTGGAATCATTGGCAGTGTGGTAGCATTCTGCGTGATGCGACTTGTAGGTGTTGGATGGGTTTTGTCCTGGTGGACTAGGATGGCTGAAACATGTGGAACTGTGGTAGTTGTTTCCTTGGCCTGGTGATTTATAGGATGGGTTACCGGTGGTGCTCTGGTAAGAATTCGAATGGTGAGAGTTTGGGCTGTGCTGGTTAGATTTGGGGCTGCTAGTTCTCAGGGGGCTGAAGCGGTGGGTATGGTTGAAGGAAGTTATGCTACAGTCCGTGGTTGTCACGAACTGGCTAGTTTTAACTCTGCTCATTGACTATTCAGCCTTGTGTAGTTTTTGTAACAGTAGAGAGTCAGTATATAACACAGCAGCAATTAAAGTACACACCGCGAGCCCGACCCGCGCTGCGTAGTTAATCAGCACTGTGTGCGAGAGTCGTAAATCTTTTACCCAATGAGAGCTTAGGCAAAGCGGTTCGAGCCAGTTTGACTGGGTCCGAGCCTAACACAGCTTTGGTCAGTTGGGAGGAATACACCGAAGTGTTAACAGCTAGAAAGCTGGCAGAGAAATCTCTCCACACTTAGACCAGGAAGCAGGACTTAGAATCTTAGAATTCTATCAAGTCATCACGGGCCTGAACTTGTCAAACAGGTAAATGAACACCCTTCTGTTTCATGCGCCGCCATGTTGCATACCATACGGAACCACTGTTGTTTAACTTATATGTATGTTTGCAGACCAGTGGCTGTACCACTGAATGTTTATATTATTATTAATTCTGTATGTGTATAGTTAGCCACGATTGATATTTATGTATGTATAGGAATTTAGAGTGAGATTCCAGTGGAACCCGGAAGTAGCAGAATGTTCGTCGCTTATGTATAGAGATGTGGAGCTATCACTGAGGGCTACTTTGGCTTTCAGTGAGACGCTCTGCACAAACCGATTATTCAGGGTTGTGCAGAATTTCGTCTCTTATATTACAGACGAGCAGGCGAGCTATCCTGTGAACCCCACTCCACAGAAACAAGTTGGCGGAGTATCCTCTACCGCACAAGACGGAAAGAGCTACCCGGAAACACACCCTGTCAGACCCCACAGCGTGGCAAGGGAACCCAACTACACAACTACACAGGTGGACCCGAAGCTACCTCACAGAAGGACTTCGCACGCACCATCTAGCAGTTAAGTGAACACGCCAAGGTGCACTTAAACTGATCATAACAGGACCACAGTAGTCCAACTCTTCAGAAACTGTAAAACGGACCACAGTAGTCCAAATCTACATGAGATATAATAGCAAGTGCCCGAGGAAGATATAACAGCTGCCTAGACTATCAGCGATCGAACTATTAGCAGTAACTGAGACTTTTTAAGTTAGATTAGTACTTAGAGAATCTTGTATAGAGTAGAAGAAATAACTGTGTGATTTTAACTGTTATCAAGTGGCTGGACTACATATGATTCATAGCCGTGTGAAAGCTAGTGTGACAGTAATCTTTTACCATTTTTCTATCTATTTCTGTACCCCAACCTTAACACAGAACGAGCTAAACAAATAAATTTATTAAAGTAATTCATAGGGTGACTTACTAGCAGTTCCCATCGAATAAACGTGAGGGTCCATAATTCCATTGTGCAGAGCCCATAAACCCCACGTGACACTTTAATTGGCGAGCCTAGCTAGGATCTGTGTATAATAGGAATTGGGTATAACCGGATCTAAGTACAATAAAATTAGATAACAGTAGAAGTAGAATAACTTAGGATAGTGTAAGGGTATAACACTGATCAGTTTGGGTGCACTGTTCTTTAGTTAAAAACTTGTTTGCTTCAAATATTTTTGTGCCTGTATGTTGCATTGTTCTTTTGCAGGTTTTGCTTAAATAACTGTTGTATGCCATTTGACTCTTGTTTTATTCTATTATTGATTACGAATTTTATGGTCTTTGCATTGTTGTTATTGAATTGCAATATTGCTAGTGTTTTGGTATTCCACGTGATTCAGAGGTTGTTCATAGACACTTTTGACAATGTCGGACCCAGTGGCCTTGAGATTGCGCTTCAAGGAATTGGGAGAAGCTTTACACTTAGCAGGGGGAGACCTAATTGCGTATATAAATGCAGAGGTAGAGAAACAGGAGGCTAAGGCAGAGAGAGCAGCAGAGAGAGAGGCAAAGAAATTAGAAGCAGAGCAGAAGAAACTAGAGTTAGAAGCAGCAAGAGAGCAAAAGAAACTGGAACTAGAAGCAGAGCAGAAGAAATTAGAATTAGAAGGAGAACAGAAGAAGGCAGCATTAGCAGCAGAGAGAGAAGCAGAGGTTAGGAGATGGGAGTATGAGAGGGCAGAAAAGGAAAAAGACAGACAGCATGAGTTAGAGCTAAGAAGATTGGGATCAGGAGCTTCAAGTTCTTCCTCAACCCCTTCCCACTCAGATCAGCTAGAGGTAGCATCCAACCCTGTACAAGGAATGTCATTCCCACTGGGGACATTCAATGAGAGAGAAGAAGGTCTAGATCTCTATCTGACTAGGTTTGAGCGTCTAGCAACAGAGTATAAACTAGATCCCACTCATTGGTCTTTTAAGCTTAGTCAAGGGCTTAGAGGAAAGGCTTATGACATCTACAGTAAGCTACCGACTGACAGAGTGACTGACTATCACAAAGTAAAAGAGGCACTCCTCACGGGATTCGAACTAACAGGAGAATGCTATCGGCAAAAATTCCGCACCAATCGGAGAGTGAAAGGAGAGAGCTATGCGCAGTTCGCGGATCGGTTGTCCACAATGCTGGATAAGTGGATTAGCCAGTCAGCCACGGCTAAGACATATGATGGACTGACAGAACTGTTAGTATGGGAACAGCTACGGGAAACCATGACCCCCGAGCTGAGAACATTCTCAGTAGAGCAGGGCGCGGAAAGACTGGAAGATCTGGTCAAGGTCGCAGATAGGTACGTGGCCGCCCACGGAGAAGCCAAGAGCTTCAGGCGAGACCTAAAGCCTAACGGGAAAGAGGCACAGAAACGAAGCCCTAACCGGGAAGAGCGCACCGCGAATAAGCCGAATAACCCCAGACCTGGGCAAAATAAAGGACCCAACACGGAATTCGGGAAAAGAGGTCCCGCAGAACAGAGACGGTATTGTTCGTTCTGCAACAGAAACAATCACTCCACCGCAGAATGTTTCAAGTTGGCCGCACAACGTAGGGAAGAGCGCGAAAGCCGGCCAGCGCACAGAGTTCTAACTCAAAGCAGCGGTAACAAGCCACACACGATCGGAGATCACCCATCGGTGACAGACACGGTCAAGGTCAACGGAAAAGAAGCGAACTGTCTGTATGACACAGGTCTATCATACGACGCGATAGTTAGCGAGTCTCTTGTATCGCGCGCGGACTTGACAGACAAGACAGTCGACTTACAAGGAGCAGACTTGACGAAACCGACGACTACTTGCCCAATAGCTTGGATCAAAGTAGAGAGTAGGTACGTCACAGGACGAATCCAAGCAGCTAAACCCCTGTATGATCTAGTGCTAGGTTGTAGGTATGTGTTCTTAGGCACGCCCCCCAAAACTGTAGAGATAGCTGCAGTGCAAACCAGGGCCCAAGCTAAAACCCAACCACCCCAGCCCGAGTTCGCTCCGAATCCAGGACTCGAAGAGATCAAAACAGCACAGAAAGAAGACACCTCGATAGCGAAGTGCTTCCAGAAGCTACCCAAGGCGCACACACCCCCGCACAAGGGAGACTTCTACATGGAAGAGGGAGTTCTACATCGACAAGGAGATGGAGATCACACCCAACTAGTACTACCAGCCACCCTTCGAGCCCAAGTACTAGAACTAGGCCACAGCATGCCACTCAGCGGACACATGGGAATTGGAGCCACAGTGAAGAGAATCAGCGCACACTACTATTGGCCAGGAATCACGGAGGATGTCAAGCGCTACGTGAAATCTTGCCACCAATGTCAACGATATTCCCCGCGACATCACACCGTACCAGTTACCTTAGGACCATCAGTAGTAGTCGGCGTGCCATTCCAGCAAGTCTCAGTAGACATAGTAGGACCACTGCCCATGACCAAGAAGCGGAACAGATTTCTACTCACACTCGTCGACGCATGTACGATGTGGTGCGAAGCAGTCCCGTTGCCAGCGATCGACACCAAGAAGATCGCAGATGCACTCATCGCCATCTTTACCAGAGTCGGATTCCCGGACAGCATTAGAACGGACAACGGATCTCAGTTCACCGGCCGCCTGATGCAAGACGTGTTCGAGTTGATACAAGTTCATCACATTCGCACACCACCATACCACCCAGCCAGCAACGGACAAGTAGAAAGACTGAATGGAACCCTTCTCACCATACTCAGGAAAGTCGCCGACGACAATCCAGAAGCGTGGGACACCTACGTGAATGCGGCACTGTTCGCATACCGAGAAACGCCCCATGCAGCCACAGGCTACACCCCGTCAACATTGCTATTCGGCAGACCTCTCGCAGGACCGCTAGAAGCCCTACGCAGAAGTTGGACGGAAGCCAAGATAGACGACACACCAAGAGGTGCCACCAAGTACGTCGCAGACCTGCAGGAAACCCTCAAAGCAACGTGGAAGAAAGCTGGTGAAGCACTGAAGAAGGCAAGAGCCCGTCAGGCGAAGTACTACAACCGCCACGCGAAGGACAGAGAACTGCAAGTCGGCGATCAAGTGCTACTCTTACGTCCAAGTGGAACCAACAAGCTGGACATCGCTTGGAGAGGACCGTACCGGGTGACTGCCAAGAGATCCAAGACAGTCTACCAAGTAGAGGTGAACGGGAGAGCCCGATACCACCACATCAATCTCCTCAAGAAGTATACGGACCGACCAGCGACCCCCAGCACTCACAACTTGTTAGCCATCGCCATCGCGGAAGAAGGAGAAAGCATGGAGACCAATGCAGTAGAGTATCCCCTGCACTCCAAAGAAACCTACAAAGACGTGATACTCAACGGAGACCTAGCCGCTAAACAGCAACAGCAAGTACGACAGGTCATTCGCCAACATCAGACTGTGCTCACAGACCGACCAGGGAGGACAGACCTCGTCGAAGTAACCTTAACGGTGACCGACCCAACACCCGTCCGCCAGAAGCTCTACCCGATGCCACTGTCTCAGCAGCGAGCCATCAAGGAAGAGATAGACACCTTACTGGCAGCCGGAATCATCTCAGAGTCTACTTCACCCTACAGCGCAGGCACGGTATTGTTGCGAAAACCCAACGGAGAGCATCGACTGTGCATCGACTTCAGACTCCTGAATGCGGTAACGCAGTTCCAGCCAGAGCCACTCCCGGACCAGACCGACCTATTTGCCAAGCTACAGCGAGCGAAGTACTTCTCACGCATCGACCTCAGCAAAGGATACTACCAGATACCAGTACAACCACAAGTCCGAAAGTACCTAGCGTTTAGCACTATGGAAGGACACTTCGAGTTCAACGTACTTCCATTCGGACTCCACAACGCACCCAGCATCTTCAGCGCCATGATGCGAAAACTCCTGGCACCCCTGAGCAGCGAGCACCTACATTCGTTTATGGACGACATCCTCATCGCAACACCTACGTGGGAGGAACATGTCACGCTCCTACAGCAACTACTCGCCCGCCTCAGAGACACGGGATTGACGGCAAGACCCACCAAATGTCAGATTGGATTCACCGAGCTAGAATTTCTGGGACACACCATCAGTCAAGGAAGCCTGCGACCGGTAGAGAAGACAGTGAAACGCCTACTCGACGCTCCTAGGCCCAAGACAAAGAAGGAAGTGCAGTCATTTCTAGGACTCTGCGGCTTCTACCAGAAGTTCATCCCCAACTACAACAGCATCGCCGTACCACTGACAAATGGAACCCGGAAAATCGCCCCGGACAAAGTAGTTTGGACAGCGGAATGTGAGACAGCATTCCAAACACTCAAGGACAGAATGACATCGGCGCCAGTACTCCACCTACCCGATTTGACTCAGCCATTCGTTCTTCGCACCGACGCAAGCGACTTAGGCCTCGGAGCAGTACTGCTACAGCGCGACCCCAAGAATGCAGAGACGCTATTCCCGGTCGCCTACGCCAGCAGAAAATTGAGACCCGCCGAGACCCACTACGCCACGTCGGAGAAAGAATGTCTTGGACTAGTCTGGGCCATACAGAAGTTCCAACTCTACCTGTATGGGACCCACTTCACAGTTCAGGTGGACCACCAACCCCTATCGTTCCTGGCAGCCTCCAAGTCTTTGAACTCTCGCCTGATGCGATGGGCACTCACCCTTCAGGCGTACTCATTCCAGATCGAGTACATCCCCGGCAAAGAGAACCACGGAGCCGACTACCTCAGTCGCCATCTCGTGGAGGACACAGCAGCTGTCGCCCACCCAACACAACTAAGGGCCACAGCACCAGAATTCGTCCCCGCCCAATAAAAACCCTGTCACTAGTGTCCATAGCTACCTGGCATAGAATTGCAGCTCAGGTAGAGCAACTTAAGTAGTTTGTAACTAGGACCCTAGGATAGTGCAGTGTTAAACTAGGCTCTGTAGTAGAAAAAGGTCGAATCCAGTAGTCATCGCCTTTTTTCAGTTGAGGGAGCCTGTCACGAACTGGCTAGTTTTAACTCTGCTCATTGACTATTCAGCCTTGTGTAGTTTTTGTAACAGTAGAGAGTCAGTATATAACACAGCAGCAATTAAAGTACACACCGCGAGCCCGACCCACGCTGCGTAGTTAATCAGCACTGTGTGCGAGAGTCGTAAATCTTTTACCCAATGAGAGCTTAGGCAAAGCGGTTCGAGCCAGTTTGACTGGGTCCGAGCCTAACACAGCTTTGGTCAGTTGGGAGGAATACACCGAAGTGTTAACAGCTAGAAAGCTGGCAGAGAAATCTCTCCACACTTAGACCAGGAAGCAGGACTTAGAATCTTAGAATTCTATCAAGTCATCACGGGCCTGAACTTGTCAAACAGGTAAATGAACACCCTTCTGTTTCATCGGGATATATTTATATTATTGTTGAAATTATGTTTGAAGAATTTGCTATGCATAAATGTGAATTGTTAATCCGAATTTGCGTGACCATGTGGAAACGCCGAACACGTGGCGAAACACGACCGGTTGCGCCGCCATGTTGCATACCATACGGAACCACTGTTGTTTAACTTATATGTATGTTTGCAGACCAGTGGCTGTACCACTGAATGTTTATATTATTATTAATTCTGTATGTGTATAGTTAGCCACGATTGATATTTATGTATGTATAGGAATTTAGAGTGAGATTCCAGTGGAACCCGGAAGTAGCAGAATGTTCGTCGCTTATGTATAGAGATGTGGAGCTATCACTGAGGGCTACTTTGGCTTTCAGTGAGACGCTCTGCACAAACCGATTATTCAGGGTTGTGCAGAATTTCGTCTCTTATATTACAGACGAGCAGGCGAGCTATCCTGTGAACCCCACTCCACAGAAACAAGTTGGCGGAGTATCCTCTACCGCACAAGACGGAAAGAGCTACCCGGAAACACACCCTGTCAGACCCCACAGCGTGGCAAGGGAACCCAACTACACAACTACACAGGTGGACCCGAAGCTACCTCACAGAAGGACTTCGCACGCACCATCTAGCAGTTAAGTGAACACGCCAAGGTGCACTTAAACTGATCATAACAGGACCACAGTAGTCCAACTCTTCAGAAACTGTAAAACGGACCACAGTAGTCCAAATCTACATGAGATATAATAGCAAGTGCCCGAGGAAGATATAACAGCTGCCTAGACTATCAGCGATCGAACTATTAGCAGTAACTGAGACTTTTTAAGTTAGATTAGTACTTAGAGAATCTTGTATAGAGTAGAAGAAATAAATGTGTGATTTTAACTGTTATCAAGTGGCTGGACTACATATGATTCATAGCCGTGTGAAAGCTAGTGTGACAGTAATCTTTTACCATTTTTCTATCTATTTCTGTACCCCAACCTTAACACAGAACGAGCTAAACAAATAAATTTATTAAAGTAATTCATAGGGTGACTTACTAGCAGTTCCCATCGAATAAACGTGAGGGTCCATAATTCCATTGTGCAGAGCCCATAAACCCCACGTGACAGTGGTTGAAAAGGTAAGTAGTCTGGCCTGCATTCAATATTACTAGCATGACAAGTTGACTATGTTCTCAGTATTTATTATTGTTGGTTTGTCTGTTTTAGGAAATGAACATGAGGACTGTTTACCAAATTACTAGTAATTAGTATTTGCTTTGATATTTGTGTTTATTTAAACTTTATAGAGCAAAATGACATGTTATTTTGATTTACACCTGTGACGCGACAGATTTATTCGACGTGCGGAAGGGAGTGGAGAATCGGTGAATTATTAAAGCTTGATTATTAGGACTGAAAACTACCTAATGAAACTTTTGTTTTAGGTTTGTAATCTTTGTTTGACTATTTGAACTGAGCTGATGTAGCTGCTTGCAATTAAACAAAAGATTACTTGACGGACGAGGGATTTAAGAGGGGGAGGGGAGGGAGGGGGCATTATGATAGGGTTTATTTTAGAAAAATGATTGATTCAGGCCATGTTCTTGATATGTGTTTGAGTTATTATAGACTTGCTAAACACTTGTTTTATTTCTAATATGTTTAAAAACACTATGCATTATGGATGGGTACAGAATAAAATTGTGCGTACTGTTTTAATTTGTTTATGTTCAGTATTGTGTGAATGGTGTATAATGTGAATTTTCTCATCTTATCTCAACTCTCTGCCATATTGCTGCCATCTTCCTGATTGTTTTGATACCAAATACATGCATGGGAAAATTCTGGTTGTGAAGTAATGATCATTTTACAATTCAAAACTTTGAAGGCAATTTCTGGAAATTAGCCCCCGAGAAAATAAAATATTTAAAAAAATCATAAAACATCAACCAATAAAGATAAAACAATTCTGTTTTTTGCATTTTGAAGATTATTTTTAGTACTTTGTTAATAAATAAATAAGTAATTTTTCATATTTTGACACTTTAGCCTGGTTTTCTCATGCTGCAACACAAATCTGGGCGCAACTTGCGGAGAAGCAGGCCAAAGTTGTGTCCCCTCGCATTTCCGAGCATGGTCTATTCCGTAGTAGTAGTAGTAGTAGTAGTAGTAGTAGTAGTAGTAGTAGTAGTAGTAGTAGTAGTAGTAGTAGTAGTAGTAGTTGTTGTTGTTGTTGTTGTTGTTTTGTGACTATTAATAGCAACCTCTAGGCAGCGTTACCCCCGTTGGGGTGCCGGGGGTTTCAGTATAAATAGTATCCCCGCTTTCTGGAAATTTAGTGCTTTAAATTCCCACTGTCGCTGTCTTTCTCATTTGTTCTTTCTCATTCCTGCTCTGTTCTATCAATCTGCTATACTATCGTCTTCTTCGCTAGCCCAGTCTCCTACCTTTTTTCTTGAAAACTCTTCCGGGACAAGATTCCTTGTTTGTGTATGGGGTCTGTTGGATCAGCTTGGGACTATTGGACGCTTTCTGCCAGGTGGTCACTAGGTCTTCCTATGATGTTATTATTTAGCAATGTAGGCATTTTGTAATATGTGTTTTGTTGATAATTTATAATGATGTTTGTATTCTATTTTGTTTTTGTAAACGGGGGTTTGATAAATTAGAGTACAGCCTCAGCGTCCCCTGCGTGGGATGTCTTTATTGTAAAGTGACTGGCTGTGGAGAGCTTTCAGTGTTACCACTAGGGTTGTTTCAGCGAACCTTTTATGCGGATCAGGGGTTGTCCGGTCCTGATTTGGCTCGGAAGAGTCCGCTGGACCTAAAACAATAATCATGTAATGTAATGTAATGTAGGCAGCGTTCCTGTGCAAAATAAATAAATAAAAAAATAAATAAATAAATAAATAAAGGTATCTACCAAAAGCCTGTAAGAGGAAAAACTCACATAAAAGTTTCTCGGTAATGTGTATCGTGTTAGGGTGACACAGTTGACCCAGTGCACCCTGCCCCAGAGACCTAAAAACTTATTCTTTAAGCCCAGTGGTTCACTCACAAAAATAGAGTCAAAGGTTACACGTCTATTGTATAGCGATTGTACCGTTAAAAACAAGGGAAATTACTCTCTGTCAGAACCCAAATAGAAAATTCAAACTTTACGGATTGGTTTGAGCAACAAAATCCCGCTTTATCATTGATTAATGCATTAACAATGCGAAATTTAGGGTAAACCTGTTTCCACCAAATGTAAACAAAGCCTTCGAATTGAAACCTTTAAAAAGATTCCGTTATACAATTATTTGCCAAAATTCTGTTATACATGGTTTTGCCAAATTTCTGTTAGACATGTTTTTGCAACAAAAGAAAGATAAAAAGCCTAATTCTACAGGACATGAGGCTAAGTCAACTCATTTCATAACCCGGCATGGGAACGGAAGGCGAACTTGTTTTTTCCAACCTAGTTCCAGTCATTCGCCGGAAAAGGCAATTACCGAAGTCGAACGAAGCTCTCCGAGTCGAGCGAAGCTATCCGATGTTTTACAACGAATGCTGGCAGGACTACTTGAAACCACAGGCTGGGAAGTCTCGTCTTTCGTAGGCCTCAATTACATACTATACTACGTACGTATGCAGGGGGCCCACGAGTTTACAAAGACAAAACAAAAAAGACTTCAGAGCCTGTGGTGAAACATCCGTGCATAAAAATAGCCGCTGTTGCTTATAGATCTAACTCTGTTTCGATCTGCAAAGCTTCAAGCTGTAAGTCAAGTCGAGATTCGAATTTTGAAGCAGTTAGTATTATTATTATTTTATGATTAATATACTGACACAATTAGTAATAAAGAGTAAAAACAATACATAACACATAATGCACACATACAACGATTTCACATCTATATCAACAATAAAACCATGACAAAACTTCAAAGCGCTATGGATACGTTGATGTCCCTTCAGCACAACAAGGCAAAGCAAGTTTACAATGGTCTCAAAAATCAGTGACATTTTTATTGCAAGCACCAAAGCAATTATTTATTTAACTAATATTATTCTTTTTAATTGATACAGTAAATTTGTTATATGTATTTCAATGATATGTATTTTAATGAGAAACACGTATTTAAAAAAATGTTGCGTGGCAGGCGGACATTTCCATAAATCATCTGAAAACTTTGGTAAATCTATAAGAAAAAAACACCAGTAACACCATCTGAATATTTCGGGTTACACCCAACTTCAGCAAAAACAAACAAAACGTCACTGACCATATTTACACCATTGAGCACTCACAGCAGCACACTATTCTTTTTTTTTTTAAAGTAGGAATAATAATAATAATAATAATAATAATAATAATAATAATAATAATAATAATAATAATAATAATAATAACAAGCAAACAAAACAAATAAATAAATTAAAGATTTTACTACTACTACTACTACTACTACTACTACTACTACTACTACTACTACTACTACTACTACTACTAGCGAAGTTGTGGTGTTGATTTTGTGGTCCTGATTGGGCTCTTTGCAGTCCGCTGGACCCTGTAAGCAATGAATAACTAACTATTAATTTAACTCTGATCTCGAGTTATATATATAAAAAAAATCCCTTAGCCTACTAATTCTCCTCCGGAAATTTAAAGATTCGAATATTATAAAGTATAGGCCTAAATATTATTAATTAGAATATATATAGTTTATACATTTATTTACGTATAAAACAAACAATACAGGTCTAATAATTATATTCAGCTAGTGAGCTTCTTCGCTGCGCGGAGACTGACTTATAATATATACTGTAGATTAAGCCTATGTAAGCCTATACTGTATAACAGTGTCTACTTGGTTCTAGGCAGGAAATGGGAAATGCTACTGCTGAGAACTAACAAAATGCAAATCAAGGAACGCAACTATTAAATGTGGTCGATAATAATTATGCTCATATTAATAAAGTATACCGTTGCGAAATGCTAATCTGTGTAAATCGAACATAATTAGAAGCAATAGCGATAACTTTTAATGTGAACTAGTCGTAGTCATGCAAGCATCATTTCGTAACACATCGGAGAGCTTCGTTCGACTTCGGTGATTGCCTTTTTGGGCGAATGACTGGAACTAGGTTGGAAAAAACAAGTTTGCGAACGGAAGTGGTAAGGTCGTAGAGGTAAGCTGGGGAATCAAGGGGCCCGCCCAAGGTAATTACCTTGACTTCCTTGGGATGAGTATTCCCGTCTGCAACATTTGCCAATGGAGGGAGTAGACGTTAAACTTCAATGTGTATTCATTCATTCATTCCTCGGCTTGATTCCTGCCAGCCTGATTCTCTTCTTGACTGAATGTGCGGTTTCTGACGTGAGCCACAACAGCTGACCTAGAGATGCACACCTGCATGTTTATTTCAACAGTGGCACTTATGTGACAGAGTGAACTGCTTCTGTAACTTGCCGCTGATGCAACACGGGAAAGAAGAAGTAGTAGTAATAGTATATTAACGTGTACTAAAATCCGAACGATTATTTGAGATGACGTATAGAAAAGCGATATAAAAGTGTGAATAAATTACCAATTAAAGAACAACAATAACACGATAGATTTGAGTAGGCAGGTAGGCAGCGAACTTGTTTTTTCCAACCTAGTTCCAGTCATTCGCCGAAAAAGGCAATTACCAAGTTGAACGAAGCTCTCCGAGCCGAGCGAAGCTATCCGAGGTTTTACGAACGAATGCTGGCAGGACTACGTGAAACCGCAGGCTGGGAAGTCTCGTCTTTTGTAGACCTCAATTACATACTGTACTAGGTACGTATGTAGGAGGCCCACGAGTTTACAAAGACAAAAGAAAAGACTTCAGAGCCTGTGGTGAAACATCCGTGCATAAAAATAGCCGCTGTTGCTTCTAGATCTAATTTTGTTTCAATCTGCACAGCTTCAAGCTGTAAGTCAAGTCGAGATTCGCATTTTGAAGCAGTTATTATTATTGTTATTTTATGATGATTAATATACTGCCACAATTAGTAATAAAGAGTAAAAGTAATACAGTGCTGTTGTAGTGCATGAGAGTGTTTTAAGACCAAGGGAGTGCTCTATCCGGGACGGAGAAAATGCAGTCAATTTTCGGGAAAATTTGCAAGAAAGTTCGACCTATTTCGTCGCCTTATAGGAGACGAACTAGGTCAACTTTTGAGACGGAAAGAGCCAATTTTGCATTAGATTCTTACATTTCTAGAAGAAGTTTGCGTTCTTTCCGTCAAAAAATCACTTTCCGATTCTTACATTCTTAGGAAAACCAAAGAGCTTATTACGGAAAGAGGGGGAACTTCCATTATGTCATATACAAAAATGCGAGACGCTCTCACGGATTATTTCCCTTTGCTCGGGCTGGCTATATTTCATCATCTGCTATATGAATGATCTGTGCGTGGTAACTTATTTAGCCATTGCCATTGCAAAATAACATTTTTATGGCAACGTTTGCAAAAACCAAACTTTTAACCATCATTATTATTAACATTCCGCTACTGCTGTCTTTTTTTATGTTTACTTATTGACATTTATTAGGTGCTTTTATGCTGCTTATATGTGTGTGTCATAGGTTCGTTTTCTGCCCTGGAATTTATTCTTTTTTAATCAACGACAGATATTTTAAAATTAAAATATGCATGACATACTGTTTCATTTATCCGAAACTGTGTAAATCCGTAATCGTGTGAGAAAAAGAGAGAGAGAGAGAGAGAGAGAGAGGGGGGGGGGTTGGGGGAAGAGAGAGCTCTGTCATTTAATCAATTAGGCTTAATCACAGTAAAGCACAATAACAAAATGTTTCACTAATAGTGTGAATTTAATTTATATCAGGTGTCCCCCTACCCCCCAACCCTCTCACCTCCCACATCACTGGCTTAATAACATCAGTCACTTTATGGAAAATAATTAATTAATCAGACAGAACAATCAGAACCTAGACTACAACATTCCACGCAATATAGATCTAATGCGCAGAAATTCACAGATCAGAACAAGGACTGAGTTTCTACATTACATTTTTTTTCCCCGTTTACACTCAAACGAAAAGGGATTACAACAGATCAAGGACCATTTTTGTGCCTAGGTAAGGCTTGCACAGTATTTGATCACGAGGAGAAAACAGACTTAGTCTAATTTAACTTGTTAACATAAGCAGTTTGACGAAGCCAAACTGCCAATCTGACATCTACTTTTGAAATATAAGCACAAATATAGTCAAACAACCTAGCAATAACGTAAACAGTGAGCGACCTGTTGAACGTAAACTGTCAGCAAGCAAACTGTTTTGGATTTAGCACATAGGTATAACATGAATCATTCAAGCCGCTCTCCGATTGTTTTAACACTAACAACACTGCAGCGGTCTTAGTTTAGGCCTACATAAACACAAAAAATGAAGTTTTTCAATTGCAATTTACCTTTCTTTGTCTTTTGGAAATTTGAAAAAGGACTTGCCAACACAACTTTTCTTGTATCTGGCATTATGGCAATTGATGGCTGTGCAAAAGTCACCGCCCTGTTTCATTCGGTCGTCTTTTGACTTTCTGCCACGAGCCATTTTCAGCATGTCGACAAGGGAGCATAACTCGTACCTTTCGTCTCGCGGTTCTGTACCAAGTTCCCCCTCTTTCTATCATTAAGCTCTTTGGTAAAACCCAGTCTTGGTGTTCTACATTCTTGTGTGTGTGTGTGTGTGTGTGTGCGCGCGCGCGCGCGCGTGTGTGTGTCTTTACCTGCATGATTTTTAATGAAGTTCATTTTATAGAAACATCCTGCTCTCCCTGTCCAGACCCACGCGGGGTTGCCACGCCCTTTCGTTCATGTTTAGCCACGATTAAGCCTCGAAATACCCAGCATCCTTTTTTCATTTTATATAAATATCTGGAAATATTTTGAAATAGCCGGAGAGTGGTGGGAATAGGGGGTGAGGGGTGGGGAGAGGAAGGGGGGGAATCACGAGCCCAAAGTCGGTCTGTCGGTCAGTTGGAAGCCTTTCTCATGAACCGCTGAACGGATTTTTTTACCAAACTTTATATAACATTACCCAAGTCTGTGGACTGCCTCCCATTTCATCATATTTGCTCTACCGGAAAATATCAAGCTTACTGGAGTCCTTTTGTTTCTAAACAAATCAATTGTACCACCACGTCTGGAGTATTGCATCCAAGTATGGCGACCATACCTCAAAAAAGACATCGCAGAGTTGGAAAAGATGCAGGAGAGAACTACAAGATCGATCACAGGGATTGGTCACCTGCCGTACGATGAGAGACTGGCTTTTTGCAATTTGCAGAAATTAGAAGAAAGGAGAGACAGGGGAGATATCTCAGAGAGACTTTCAAGACCATAAAGGGACTCGAAAACGTTTCTGCTGACAAATTTTTACTTCGTGCCAGTCATCATTCTACCCACAGGCGCTTGTATCAGGACACGCGAGCGCCTATGCCTGTGACGATAACCAAAGGGAGACGCGTCACAGGCATAGGCGCTCGCGTGTCCTGATACAAGCGCCTGTGATTCTACCATAGAGGTCACAGCAGCAAACTGTTCAAAGAGATATCTAGACTGGATCTCAGAAAGATATTTTTTCACAAAGAGTTGTGCACCCATTGAATGCACTGAAACAATCAATTGTTGAAGATGAAACTGTCAACCAGTTCAAGAACTGCCATGATAAAGAGACAGTTAAGGGGGTTAAAATAAGTTCTCAAACTTCCTACCCCGTCGGCCGCGCTCAGTGACCACTCAGGTAAATTCAGGTAAACACACGTTGCTCAATATCTCAAAAACGGCTGAGTTTATTGAGTTTTGGTAGGTACTGTACTTCAAATCATCGGTCATCCGTAATAGCAGTCCCGTTGTCGGTTCGTCCGTCGTGCCAACTTTTACTGTTAGCCTTGTTCTCCAGAATAACAACCGATGTTCATCATTTCTACTCTGTGGATACTTCGAGTACTGCAAAGCATGTTAGACTAAAGCATGTTGGACTAAAGCATGCATTTATCCTTTCTCAAAGGTCAAGGTCACTGTGCTTCGCCATTTTGTAAACATGTTTTGCGCTGTATCTACAATTGGCTAATCCCATTTTCAAACGAGGTTTTTTTTCCTCACTTTGGTGAGATAGCGTCCTATCATTCCATGTTTTCTTTTGGCTTCTTTAGGATAAAACCGAATCACAACAGCGCTCCCTCCCCTCCCGCCCCTCATCCCCTCCATCCTCCATTCCCTCCCCCACCCCCACCCCCCACAAAAAAAAATAAAAATAAAAATGATACCTACTTTATGAAAATGCCCCGTTTTTCAGCTGCGCGTGTGAGCGTCTGGAAATACATTTGGATGGCTTGCCATCTCGTTTGTTTGTAAAAATTAAAATGTACATGCGCGAACATCCTTGTTACATTTCAAGACCTCACTTTGTGTGTCGTCAAGTTTTACGCCCCAAGAATAACAACCTGGGAAAATGAACTGTATGTTGACGCAACTGTGGATCTAGATGTACCTGGATCGCAGTCTTCCGTGCTGGTAGCGCCTCCTCAGTTCGGACTGTGTGCATCCGAGAAGCTTCAAAACACGCCAAGAATCAGCCCTCACTGGCCTATGATAAGGAGCTACTTTTACTGACTTACGTTAAAGTTCATATTTTAAAAAGAAGGGCAAAGCCCAGAGGACTCACATGCATCCTTATGAAACTCGCAATATTTAACATGAAAACGAATGCCCAGAAGAAAAATAAGGAACAGCGGCATTAAAATGCAAAGTAGTATGCTGGACCTTAATTGAGATAATCTTAACCTCCGGCTCCAAATACACTCATGTACTATCAAATGAAGAGCATGCAGCAAAAGTTGTATTATGCCCCCCCCCCCCCCAAATGTGACCTTGGGATGACCTTGACCTTCAGTGACATTGACATTGGGATGACCTTGACCCACACGCGATCTCTCATGCATGTCTGATCAAATAACTCAATGCTGTTGCCTACTATGGGTTAAATACATTGCCATTCCACTGTTCGATGACTTACAGTATGTTTTCGCCAGGCCTAAAATGACCTTGACCTTTAAGATCTATACCTGTACTAGCTAACCGACTTTAGATAGCTCCAATGACCTTGACCTTGGAATGAGGTTGATCAACTTTGTATGGTTTTGTGTGTCTCATTGATATCTAGCATGCATCAAAGAATCAGAAGTGATATCGTGTGAAAAGTTGCCATTGTTAAAAAAAAAACCATTTGTGGACCCTTTGACCTTGACCTTGAAGTGAAGTCATTTATTCTCTGATCATTTATGAGGCCTCCTGGGTACGCACCATCTTACTAAGTTTGGTTGTCACAATTGAAATAAGTTCTGAGAAATGAATCCACTTGCAAGTTGTGCACAGACGTACAGACGGTGGATAGACAGACAGACGCAACGGACATTTGTTTAAAATGTCTTTTTTTTTTGGTTATTTAGGACTCATCTCGCACAGATTTGCAAAACTGGATTTTGTTGTTGTTGTTGCTGTGTTTGGGGGTCGATGGTGGGGTGAGGGTCTATGCATGTGAGTCAAAATGGAGTTGACGGATTGGAAAGGATATTATACGTTAAAGGGACCCATTTTGACCACGACCCTTGAAAGATCCTTGTGACATTCACAGTGAGTGTTACCCTCTGAAAAAAACAAGCTTACAAAAAAAAAGAATGAACATTGAAGTTTAACGTCTACACCCACCATTGGCGATATGGCAGACGGGGATAACCATCCCTGGGAATAAGGGGGATGGACCTAAATGAACACTGAACGACCAGAGCAATCATACTGCTAAAATGGACAGTGGAAAATGGCCACTTTTATCTTGCCCATCAACCTCACAGCAGATCTACAACATAGAATACAAAGCATGGAGATGAGGTGCTACTAACAGAAAGACTTCTGGGCATTTCCTATACCCAGCACATCACCAACAACAAAATCCGACAGACCATCACACAAGCCATTGGACAACACGAAGACACGCTCACAGTGGTGAAGAAAGGGAGACTCCGATGGTATGGCCACGTCACCAGAGCATCAGGTCTTGCAAAAACCATCCTGCAAGGCACGGTGCAAGGAGGGAGACTGAAAAAGAGGTGGGAGGACAACATTCGAGAATGGACTGGTTTGACACTGAAAGAAGCCATGAGGGTTGCTGAGAACAGAGAAAGATGGAGTACGCTGGTTAAACGATCATCTGCGGTGCCCCAACGACCTTTGAGTTACGGGATAGGATGGGATAGGATAGGATAGGATATTGCCCATCACGGGATTTGAACCTGGGTCAACAGTGTGCCAAGCGAAAGCTCTACCACTTGAGTTTGGGCGATGGGACCCAACCAAAAATAACTCGGTGAAAAGTATCGTTTGTTTTGTAAATGAATAAATCCCGTGTCTATTAATGGCCGCAGCCAGCCAACATTCTGGAGCTAAAAATAGTAGTACCAAAGCCGGTAAGAGAAAGAACCCGCCAAAACAACTGCTCGTAAGGTGTTTCGTTTTAGATTGATAAAACAGACCTTGCTCTACCCCAGACACCCAAGACGCACACTTCCAACCGCGAGGTTCACTCAAAAATAGGGTCAAAGGTCACCGTCTGTATCGTTAAATACAGGGGAAATAACTCCCTGTCAGAACCAAAATTGAACATTCAAATTTTAGCAGTTGCTCTGAGCTGAGCAACGAAAGCCCACTTTATCATCGTTTATTGTTATAACAATGCGAGTTTAGGGTAAACCCATTTTTGCCAAACGTAAACAAAGCTTTGGAATTTGGACATTTTAAAAACGAGCTGAGGGATTGGAAAGGATATGTTTACATTAACTAACAGAAGACATGCGTTGAATAAAACGTTGGTAAGGGAATTAACACCGCAACCCAGACTCCAGTCAACTGCAGCTATGCGACGCAACCAAGAACCTTAACATGCACTTGTCAGTCGTACTGATTTATCGCCCCCCTCTTAAAACTCTTCTCTTGTTTATATTATCTCCCTTTAATGTTTCTGTTGACAAGTGTATACATCTTTTAAAGGCCTTCATCTTCTACTTTGTGTGTATTTGTGTGCATGTGTGTGGGTGTGTGTGTGTGTGTCTGTGTGAATTTTCTGCCAGTTAAAATTACCATGCAGATCCATTTTGTTAATAAACGTTACCTCCCATTTAACTCTAGTTTAGGTTGACAACTCCTAAAATGTGTTTTGTTTGCCAAATAAAAGCGTTAACTTTTAGTGACACCTCTCCCCACCCACATTTCTTCCCATCCCTCTCCCGACCTCTTGTTAACCCTCCCCCCTTTAAATTGTCCTCTTTTGTACCTCTCCCCCTTCTCTCCCCCAACTCTTATTTTTTGCATATCTGTGAATTGTTATTGTGGTGACAATGCAAATGCGCTTCGTCAAATATTATTAATTATCAGTCGTTCTTATAGGGCGCTTTTCCAGCTCAAGATCTGCTCAAGGCGCCCAACTTGCAGACCGACCACGATCCTGGGCGACCGAGGGTTGGAGGGGAAAGGTGGATGGTGGACGGTGGGGTTGGGTGAGGGGTTCTTGCTGGGTGGAATCTGTGTAGCTGGTCACTTAACCGTCTAGGACATGCGCGTCAGGATCTTTAAAGTCCGTGCGACGAAGGCATTAGTGTGTGCACAGACTGGACATAGGTTTATACTCTTATCCCAAGGAGTATTGATGGAATGGAACGCACCCCCTGACTAGTACGTCCGAAGGAGTAATGATGGAATGGAACGCACCCCCTGACTAGTACGTCCGAAGGAGTAATGATGGAATGGAACGCACCCCCTGACTAGGACGTCCGAAGGAGTAATGATGGAATGGAACGCACCCCCTGACTAGGACGTCCGAAGGAGTAATGATGGAATGGAACGCACCCCCCTGACTAGTACGTCCAAAGGAGTAATGATGGAATGGAACGCACCCCCTGACTAGGACGTCCGAAGGAGTAATGATGGAATGGAACGCACCCCCCCCCCCCTGACTAGTACGTCCGAAGGAGTAATGATGGAATGGAACGCACCCCCCTGACTAGTACGTCCGAAGGAGTAATGATGGAATGGAACGCACCCCCTGACTAGTAATAAGTCCGAAGGAGCAATGATGGAATGGAACGCACTACCTGACTAGGACGTCCGAAGGAGTAATGATGGAATGGAACGCACCCCCTGACTAGTAAGTCCGAAGGAGTAATGATGGAATGGAACGCACCCCCTGACTAGTAAGTCCGAAGGAGTAATGATGGAATGGAACGCACCCCCTGACTAGTAAGTCCGAAGGAGTAATGATGGAATGGAACGCACCCCCTGACTAGTAAGTCCGAAGGAGTAATGATGGAATGGAACGCACGCCCTGACTAGTAAGTCCGAAGGAGTAATGATGGAATGGAACGCACTACCTGACTAGGACGTCCGAAGGAGTAATGATGGAATGGAACGCACGCCCTGACTAGTAAGTCCGAAGGAGTAATGATGGAATGGAACGCACCCCCTGACTAGTAAGTCCGAAGGAGTAATGATGGAATGGAACGCACCCCCTGACTAGTAAGTCCGAAGGAGTAATGATGGAATGGAACGCACGCCCTGACTAGTAAGTCCGAAGGAGTAATGATGGAATGGAACGCACTACCTGACTAGGACGTCCGAAGGAGTAATGATGGAATGGAACGCACTACCTGACTAGGACGTCCGAAGGAGTAATGATGGAATGGAACGCACCCCCTGACTAGTACGTCCAAAGGAGTAAACAGAACAGAACAGCATCTAAAGCATTTGTCTCTGTTCAATTTGCACAGTAATACTGCATACATACACTGTATTTGATAGTCACAAAATGTTACGGTAGCTAGAACTGTACATTGCTCAGTGTTATTTGTGGTGCGGGGTAGGGATGAAGCTTATACAAAAGCCTCCCTCCCTCCCTCCCTCCCTCCATTTCTCTCTCTTTCTTTCTATCTCCCCCCTCTCCCTCTCTCTAATTATTTAAGGCGAGACACCCATACTAACGTCCTTCAGCTGTTATACACAATGATTTAGAACATGGCGTATTGCCTGCTCTCCCAGTTTCCCTATCACAACAAGGCGATTAATTATCCGTCGTAATGGCTGACGAGGCCGACAACTCTCTGATGTGAAACCCTGCCACACCTGTACGAGTTGTCTCCCTGCTTTAATATAAGCAAAACGTTCCACACTGACCCCTTCCCCCCCCCCCTTTTCCAGTCCCCTATTCGCTATATGTGACGTGGGACTTTAATCTATCTACCACCACCACCCAATGAAATGTTGAGAAGAAGACAAACAAGCTCAAGGAAGAGGAGGAGGAGAAAAAGAAGAAGAGGGGCAGGATGATAACCATCACCACCACCACCAACAACAAGAGCAAGAAGATGAACAAAAAGTACAAGAAAGATGAAAAGAAGAAGAATGAATGTGTTACACTCAGTTTGATGTTGGTGTTTTCTATCAGTATCTGATTCAGCCCCGATGCTTGAATTCCTGATAGTTGTGTAACTCAGATTCGTTTATTCACGCAACCCGTCCAAACAGCGTACAAGTCACAAAGTCGACGTATGAAGTTTTCCACTTTTATTCAGCACACACCAACAACTGCATACAGTTCTCAACTCAACTCAACAACTTTCACAGCAACTCTCCAAATCACTATCAACAACTTTACTCTCAACAACAATCTCGGCACACGATTAAATAACCTCTCTCTTTTCCGGAAAGATTTCGAATACCGTAGAAATGACGCACTGCCACCAATCGAACTAAAGATCGTCATCACTGGCTTACGTCATACACATTTCTTCTCCTTCCGGATCGTTCCTTCAAATTTCTACAATTATCCCGAATCTTCGATCGATAGTAAACAAGCCGATCCAGAAGATTCTACAACGATATCGACTAACGGAAATTATCAACGTTATACAAAGCCTTTCCTAACAACAATGCAAACTCAAATCAAAGGTAAATAAACTCTATTATTGAATACTTTGCAAATCGAAACGATTAGATCTATCGTGCGCGTTTTAGACATACTTTCGTTCGTTTCAACGTAACATAACCCCCCACTCAAGAAGAAATTTACTTAATTTCTTTCAACAACGTTGAAACGTAATGCACAAATTACAGAATTAAGACTTATTTCAGTCTGTCTGAACACTATCAACGTTCTTAGTTCATTCACACAGAGTTAAAGTTTCTCATCTGCAAGTCTTCCTGGATACTGTCAATGTTCACAGATCATTTACCCAGTCAACGTTTTTCATTTTCAAGTCTGTCATTACCAATATCCTTAGTTCGTTCACACAGTCAATGTTCTTTCGTTTGCAAGGAATCGACGCCCTGGTCAGTTGCGGTCGTCATCGGCCCAGGGTCAAAGACGATGATCACGTGGGCTTCCCTGGAATCAGTGCGTCCTCCGTTGTCTCCTTCTTCCATCGGATGTCTGACGCAGTCGACGTTGTCAGCTCCCAGGATGCATTTGCTGGGTCTCACGGTCGGGTTGGCTTCTGCGGGACGGTGGAACTGCTCCCTCAAGGTCTGCAGATGCTCCTTCCAGGTCTGGGTGTGGACTTCATGTTCGACCAAAGTCGTAGAGCCTGGGACATCACTGAAGCTATGGGGAAATTCGCCCATAAGGTCCTTGAGCTCCAACATTTGACCTTCCGTCAAGCTCGGTCCTAGCTTAACATCATCGATGCCTTCTTTGCTGTGGAAGTCTCCAAGTTCCAACAGTTCCTCGCTATCAAAGCTGTTGTCGATCTCAGCTGCTGTTGCCACATGCACAGTCTCTGATGGCCTTTCCACGTACAGCTTGAGGAGGTTGGCGTGGTATATCTTGGAATGCTGGCCGACCTTCACCTTGTAGTCGTTGATCCCCACCACAGTCTCCACTTCGTACGGGCCTTTCCACTGCATCAGCAACTTATTATGATCAGTAGGTAGCAGCACCAGCACTTTGTCGCCAGGTTTAAACTTCCTGTTCACAGCCCTACGATCATAATAGTGCTTTCCACAGTCCTGGGACTTCTTCAGGTTTTCTCTGGCTATCTCGAGAGTCTGCTCCAGCTTCTCCCGTAGCTCAAACACGTACTGGTAGCTGTTCTTCACCCCTGGGGTGTCCACTTCTTTCGTCCACAGTTCTTTCAGGATGTGCATCGGCCCTCGGATGGTTCTTCCGTACAGCAGCTCGAACGGAGAAAAGCCGGTGGACTCCTGCGGCACTTCTCTGTAGGCGAACAGTAAGGCGTTGATGTAACGATGCCACTGTCTGGGCTGCTCGCTGCACAGTTTCTTCAGGGTGGACTTCAACGTAGCATTGAACTTTTCGACAAGCCCGTTGCACATTGGATGGTAGGGTGTCGTAGTCAAATGCCGGATGCTCAGCAGTCTGTTGACCTCCTTCATGCAGTCAGAGACGAACTGCGTCCCGAGGTCTGTCAGGATCTCTTCAGGCACTCCAAGTCTACTGAACATGTCCACCAGCGCCTCTGCAACAGTCTCAGTGTCAATCTTCTTCAGAGGCACTGCTTCTGGGTACCGAGTCGCATAGTCCACTAAAGTCAGTACCCATCGATGACCTTCTTCACTCGGAGGTCTTATTTCGCCGATTAAGTCTAAGGCCACCCTCTTGAAAGGTCGGTCGATCAGAGGCATCCTCTGCATAGGCACTTTCGGGACCCTTCCTCGAGGTATGGTCTTCTGGCAAATGTCACATGATCGGCAGAAACGGCTGACGTCCGCATGAAGTCCTGGCCAGTAGAACACCGCCTGGATTCTGTCCGACGTCTTCTTGATGCCTAGGTGACCTCCCATAATTGAGTCATGCGCTACTTCCATCACCTGGCGCCTTAAGGGTAATGGTACCAGTACTTGACGTAGTGGTTTACCTCCGTTGACCCTCGGGTGCTGGAAGATTCTGTACAGGATCTTGGCCTTCACCTCAAAATAGACCGTGCCACTGCCCTTGGTCACGTGGTCTTGGCGGTTCCTGTACTTGTTTAAAGTGCTATCAGCTCCCTGGAGCTGGATAAGCTTATCTCTGTCCACGATGGCAGCTTTAGAGTTGTCGGCGACCTTCAGTGGCGTAGACGTCTTGTCTCTCTTGGCCTGGGCCCTGGTAGTAACGGCACCGACGATCTCTGGTCGGCAGGGCTGAGCCGGAGTAACCACATTGTCCCGTAGCAGCTCTGTAAGGTCTCCATCGGGAAACGGCAATGGATCCTCCTCCACAACTTCGACGCGTTGGATTGAGGCAGGACTCCACTCTGGATCGGGGTCGTCGGGTCGTCTCGCGCCGTCGATATTCCCGATCATCAAATCATACAGCGGCTTCTTCAGGCAAACCGCTTCGACTTCGCCTATGTAGAAAGGGGTGTTGACATGAATCTTCGCAACTGGCGCTCTCACACATTTGCTGTCGGCCATAAGTGTCCATTTTGAATCGCCAGTGAATTGTTCTTTAGCGATTAGGTCTTCTCTGACGATGACCCCACTACAGCCAGAGTCTCTTAAAACAGTCACTTCATGATTTCCGACGCGTCCCTTGGAAACAGGCATGTTCTGTACGGTCACCGCTGCGCTGGCGACGACGGGGATGGATTTTCCGTTGGCAAGGAGAAGTTGGCCATCGGTCATGCACTCTTGCACGTCCGCGGGAGTAGCTGTGCGCTTGGTCTCACTCGGAAGAATGACGCTCCCGCCGCACACTTGATGGTCAGATCTACTGGTTTGCCGTTGATTGGAGAAACGTCTCTGTCGGTTGCCCGCCGCTGCATTGTCCGTACTGCTCCGCTGCCCGCTACTTTTGTTTTGAGGACAGTTAGCCGCTCTGTGGTCTGTAGCGTTGCAGGTGAAACAGCCTCTTGAATGCCTTTCCCTGGGAGGAGGCGTGGAGTCTGTCTGTCTCTGGCTCGTCTGGCTTCCCTGGATCTGGTTCACATGGTTTCCAGTCTTCTGAAAATGTTTCGTCGCGCTGGGTAGCCCCAGGGTTTTCCCATGAGCGATGAGATATCTTTCAGCAGCCTCAGTCACATCTTTAAGCGTCTGCAGCTTTTGTTCTTCTAAGTGGGTCGCTAAGTCCTTGTGACAGGCATTGAGAAATTGTTCCTTCACGATCAGGTCATGGAGACTGTCGTAAGACTTCGTTTCGCCTGATAACTCCACCCACCTGTGTAGATATGACGACAGGCGCTCCACAAACTGCTTTGGCGTCTCGTCTGACTTAGGCCGGCATTCACGGAAGCGTTTACGGTAGCCCTTCTCTGTAAAGTTGTAGCACTGCAACAGGGCCTCTTTCAAGACGTCGTAGTTTTTGGCGTCATCGTTCGACAGTCTGGTGTAAACTTCGAGAGCTTGCCCCGTCAGAAGTGCACTCAGTCGAATTGCCCAGTCTTGAGGTTGCCAGTTGGAGCTTTCGGCGAACCTTTCGAATCTCGCCAGATAACTGTCAATCTGGTCCTTCCCGTCGACGAAAGCTGGCAATTTTGGAGCCGTGTTGTCACTGATAACTTGTGGCGCATGCTGCTGTTGCTGGATGCGCGCCAACTCTAGTTGGAACTGCCGATCAGCTTCTCTTTCCTCACGCCTGCGCTCATCTTCTCTTTCTTGCCGCTGCTGTTCAATTTCCAGACGCTTCAGTTCAAATTCTCTTTCTTCACGGCGACGCTGCTCTTCTACTTCTAGACGCTTCTGTTCTAATTCTATTTCTCTTTCTTCACGCCATATTCTCTCTTGAGACTTGACGTACTCCGTCAGCTGTTTTCCTTTTAGATTTAGTTCAACTCCTTTCTGCCAGAAATCAGCCATCTTAATGCTTTTCTGGAAAGTTCTTTTCCGGAAAGTTCTTTTCTGGAAAGTTCTTTTCTGGAAAGTTCTTTTCTAGAAAGTTCTTGACTGTAGAGTTCTTTTTTTCTGGAAAGTTCTTGACTATGCTGTACCTTTCTAGACTGTTCTAGAACAGCACGCTTTCTGCAGTAGCGCTGATGCTTGTCACTAGTCGCTTTCGCTGACGCAGGCCCCGCTGTCCTCGTCGTATGCGACGCTGCACCACGCTGGTGTTGATGTACACGCTCTTGTGCTGAAGTAGACTCGACGTCCGCACGTCGCTCTCTCTAATACTGGCGATGTAGCTCCGAGACTGTCCCTCGACGTAGTCTTACGGCAGCTACGTAGTCCCGATCTGTTGTTCGCTCACGAAGCAACTCTTCAGCAACTACACGCCCTTGCAGTCAACCCGAATCTATCGGATGTAGTCCCAGTATGTTGGCCCCTCTCGACGCAACTCGTTGGCGGCTACCCTCGATGACTGCCTCTCGTAACGTTGACTCGCTTGTTGTAGCAGTTGAACCCTTGGCTATGGCGTGAATCGCGGCTTGACCCCCAAAATGTTACACTCAGTTTGATGTTGGTGTTTTCTATCAGTATCTGATTCAGCCCCGATGCTTGAATTCCTGATAGTTGTGTAACTCAGATTCGTTTATTCACGCAACCCGTCCAAACAGCGTACAAGTCACAAAGTCGACGTATGAAGTTTTCCACTTTTATTCAGCACACACCAACAACTGCATACAGTTCTCAACTCAACTCAACAACTTTCACAGCAACTCTCCAAATCACTATCAACAACTTTACTCTCAACAACAATCTCGGCACACGATTAAATAACCTCTCTCTTTTCCGGAAAGATTTCGAATACCGTAGAAATGACGCACTGCCACCAATCGAACTAAAGATCGTCATCACTGGCTTACGTCATACACATTTCTTCTCCTTCCGGATCGTTCCTTCAAATTTCTACAATTATCCCGAATCTTCGATCGATAGTAAACAAGCCGATCCAGAAGATTCTACAACGATATCGACTAACGGAAATTATCAACGTTATACAAAGCCTTTCCTAACAACAATGCAAACTCAAATCAAAGGTAAATAAACTCTATTATTGAATACTTTGCAAATCGAAACGATTAGATCTATCGTGCGCGTTTTAGACATACTTTCGTTCGTTTCAACGTAACAGAATGAATGAATGAACATTGAGGTTTAACGTCTACACCCACCATTGGCGATATAACAGATGGGGAAAACCATCCCAGGGAAAGAGGAGTAGGGACCTGAATCAACACTGAACCACCAGAGCAATCATACTGCTAAAATGAACAGTGAAAAATGGCCACTTTCTATTTCGTCCACCACGGGATTTGAACCTGGGCCATCCGTGTGCCAGTCGAACGCTCTACCACTGGGCTACCGCGGTGGGACAAGAAAAAGAACAAGAACAAAAAGAATTTAAAAAAAAACGAAAAAAAAGAGAACACGAAGTGGAAGAAAGAGAAGAACAAGACAGAGGAGAAGAAGAAGACGACGACGACGACGACGAAGAAGAAGAAGAAGAAGAAGAAGAAGAACAACAACAACAACAACAACAACAACAACTACTACTACTACTACTACTACTACTACTACTACTACTACTACTACTACTACTACTACTACTACTACTACTACTGAAGATGGATAAATGGGATATATTACTGGCAATGTAGTGATGGGTTGTAGCATGAGTAGTTTGTCTGTGCGCGTGCGGGTGCTGTTGTTGGGTGTGTTGAGGTGTGTCGGTGTGGAGGGGTGTGTGTGGCGTGGCAGGGGTGGGCGTGTGCTCGCGTTCACGTGTAAGGTCGATGTTGAGTTGTGTGGATGTTGTGTTGGGGGGATGTTGTGATGGGTGTGTGTGTGTGTGGGTGTGTGTGTGTGTGTGTGTGTGTGGGATTGGGGATAGGAGTGACGGCATTTTTTACTCTTGTCTTTCTGTTGTTTCTTGGGCGCTGGAAGCCATTTTTCCATTTTGTGAAGATTTGGACAATAAAGTCTACTGTTTACTGTTACTGTTTACTACTACTACTACTACTACTACTACTACTACTACTACTACTACTACTACTACTACTACTACTACTACTACTACTACTACTACTACTACTACTACTACAATAACAACAACAACAACAACAACAACAACGAAGACGAAGAAGAAGAAGAAGAAGAAGAAGAAGAAGAAGAAGAAGAAGAAGAAGAAGAAGAAGAAGAAGAAGAAGAAGAAGAAAAGAACAGCAACAACAACAACCTGGAGAATAACGAGAAAAACAAGAAAGAAATGAGTTGTAAATCGTGGTCAGCTTTATATGCATTGTCCTTGTTGCGTAGCGTGCACACCTGTCTGCATAATCAATTTGCTATTTATCTTTTTCTTTTTTAGTCTCTTCTTTGCTGTTGTCCTCCTCTTTTTTAAATTTTAAATGAATAATTTTACAGCAGGATTAACAAGTTAAATTATTGTTCTCATCTGTTTCTTAGACATATTTATTGTAAGCGTAAGCTTTGTTGTCTTTCCTACGTACATTTGGTTTCTTCTGGCTGTTCAATTTGCATCCACCGTCAGAGGTTGCTCAGAGGTAGAGCGATCCTATCCTATCCTATCCTGTTCCGTAACCCGAAGGTCGTAGGGGCACCACAGATAATCGTTTAACCAGCATACTCCATCTTTCATCCGGAATGGAATTAGTGGATTGTGTCATCATGTAGTGTGTCTTGGGTAAAAAAGATCTGGCGGTGCCCAATCCTCTCCAGGCTGTTGACCACAGCCGAAATCCACGAATACAGTGTGGCTCGCCTTGGCCCTGAGCACATGGTCGTTGAACCTGTAGTAACGTGAGGTTCCTCCGCCCTGGCCGGTGACTTCTGTGTAGAAGACTTTCGCCCAGTGATGCCGTGCTAACATCACCCCTGTTAGTCGCCTCTTACGACACGTCGGGAAACGTTGGGTCTATTCTATTTAATGCCCGAACCCACAGAACATTTAAAATAAAATAATTGAATAATGTAGAGCGATCGCCTGAAAAAAAAAACGATGACCCCTGGTTCGATTACCGTGGTGAGCAAGATGAACAGTGCCGGCAATATCTCACTGTACTTTCTTTGCAGTAGGATTGCTCTGGTGGTTCAGTGTTGATTTAAGTCCCCTTCTCTTACTTAATTGGGAGGGTTATCCCCCGTCTGCGCTGTTTTATCGACGCCAATGGTGAGTGTAGACGTTACAGATCAATGTTAATAATAATAATAATAATTTATTTTATAAAGCGCAATTCCAAACTAAAAAGTTTGCTCAAAGCGCTCACGCGTATACTCTCACACAAGCACTCGCACAATAAGAGACTGTACAACACACTAAATCATGGTGTATATAAAATTTAAAAAAAAAAAAAAAAAAAAAAAAAAAAAAAAAACTACATACATCTAACACCACATGCCTACAAACAAACACATACAGAATCATTATAAGCAGCCAAAAACAATAACATAAAATTCGTAAATATACACATGTCCAATAAAATTAAACAAAACTATTTTTTTTATTTAAAAAAAAAAAATAACATACATATATACATATATTTTAAATCTAAAAGATGTAAGAAACATTAACACAAAACCAAACATGGCTTAATGCAATCAAATACAATATAGAATAAATACAATAAAATACACTGACAGAACTTAATCCTTGTCCTATGACTGACCGAGCCAGTAAAAACACAAACAAGCAATAAGACAAGGTAAGATTTTATGGAATAAAATAGTTGACTTTGTTCATATATTTCGCTCGATTTCGAGAGGGGAACTGCATTATTACTGGATATTATTGCTGAAAAATAGGATTTGTATTGTTCAAATTCATTGAGAGAGTGTAGCGTGAGGAGTAAGAGTTGGAGCTTCATTGAAGGCCTTTACCCTCCCCATCCATACCCGGCTGACAGCTGGCAGGAGCGATTAACATTTGCAGCATCGCACATTGCATTGTGGCGCCTGTGCCAGTAACTGGGTGTCAACGACGTGTTAATCCAGATCCAGATCCAATATGTTTTTTTAATTTTACTCTTCGACACCCTTCCCCCCCTTCCTTCCCACCCTAACCCGCACCCCACCATTAACGAAAAAAGTCCGAAATTCTGGTACAGACTCGGAGGACGGTAAACTCCGAAAGCCATCACCATCCCACAAAACATAAAAGCTGTTGGAACAACGAGAATAACGTGGACACATATTCAGCCGTGGAAATACAGAGGACTGCAATCATAGAGCTTTGGGAACATGGACCCAGTGCTGTGGGAACACAGCTGTGAAAACTGAAAACATATATAAAACTGTGTGAAGACATGCCGCTGTGAAAACAAAACTAAAAACAGAAAGCTTGAAAGCATAGAGCTGTGAACACAGAGAGCTGTGAACATAAAACTGTCAACACAGAGAGCTGTGAACACATAACATCGTCAACACAGAGACCTGTGAACAAATAACATCGTCAACACAGAGACCTGTGAACAAATAACCATTTCAACACCGAGAGCTGTGAACACATAAAACTGTGAACACATAGAGCTCTGATCACAGAGAGCTTTCAACATTTAGCGCTGTGAACACATAGAGCTGTGAACACTCAGAGTTGTGAACACAACATAGAGCTGTGGAAACATGAACCTGTGTGTGATGAGAGACAGAGGCGTGAGAATACAGACAAATATCATGCTCGCTGTATAATACATTATTATTCTCCTCTCACCCTTGTGCTAAATGTCTGACGCGCGCCCTACAGGACATGGGGTATGTTGTAAAGGAATGATAAACATTTAAAAAAATAAATGTTGACTGGGAGTTAAGTTACACTCTATGCATAATCCTGATATGTTGCAGAACAAAGGCGACTTTTGTTCTTGTTAGGACATTTTGATTGGCAGGAAGACAAGGGAGCACGTCCATGTTCACCCAGGTCTAAATTCCCCCAAGTCTACGTTACCTCAGGTCTAGATTCCCCCAGGTCTACGTTATACGTTACTCCAGGTCTACGTCACCCAAGATCTGGATTCTACGTTACCCCAGGTTTAAATTACACCAGGTCTACGTTACCCCAGGTTTACCTTATCCCAGGTCTAGATTCCCCCAGGTCAAGGTATCCCTCCAGGATTGTTTTTTTTTAAAAAGTATGTATTACATTTCTCAAGCCTAAATTCTTCCAAAGCCTATTCCTCCCCATAGATCTGGGGGTAGGTGGGGGTAGGGGAGGTGTGTGTGGGAGGGGGAGGGTGGGGGAGGAGGGAAGCCGGACTGACGCTGAAGACAGACACTGTAGTTCGCACGCCTAGAACAACGCGAATGACAAATGCCCCGACACTTCAGTTTAAGCCTTGGTAAAGGTACCTGTTTGCACCAACAACTGTTCCACCATGTGCGCCCAGGCATAGAAATGAAGTACCAACCGTTCCTGTATGATTGGCAGTGCGTAATTCTGAGGTCCAAATCATTATTGCGCAAAAACCGAAAGCAACCAGAACGAGCCAATTGTCGGTCTGCTGATGGTCGGTCCGTTAAACGCCCCATCTCAAGAACCACCGAACGGATTTGGACCGAACTCCGTGGGCGAATGTTCTAGGTTTTATGGCCAGCTTCCCATATAATCATACTCGTTTTGGTTCTATCGGAAAGGCCAAGGTTATTGAAGTCATTTGGTTGATAAACAGATGAAAATGAAGAGCCCGCGCGCGCGCGCGTTTATGTGTGTGTGTGTGTGTGTGGGTGTGTGTGGCTAGGTAGAAACGCCTTTATTCTGACATACACTTGAACCTCTACGTACTTTCTTTTGACGGACCCCGTTATTTTGACGTCAAAACGGTGTTCAGTTATGGTTAGGGCTGTGTTAGGCTTAGGGTTAGGGTTAGAGTTAGGGTTAAGGTTAGGGATAGCTTCAAAAATTGGAAAATGTCAAAATAATGTCAAAGAAATTGAAAGAGTGTCAAAATAATCCCTGTTTTTTTTTTTTTTCACAACAGTCATCAGAACGTCGTTTTTACAAAAATGTGTGTGTGTGTATGTGGGTTTTTGTTTGTTTTTTTTTACCGCCACTATCAATGCTGGTCCTTGTGTTTTCAAATCCAAGGTGAAGTCAAGTGTGCTTATTCCACTGACAGTCACCCATGTCATCCAATCACTGCAATTCAATCAAATGTCCACTGAATGCAATTTGTATAGCGCCAAATACACGCATAAGGCAACGCGATATTGGCAGTAACACTTCTTCCTTGAGGCACTGATATCAATTAATAATGAGTTATAATAATGTCGTTGCATTATGAATTGGGCATCCAAGAATGGTGTCATAGCTGCTGGCATCTAGTGAACAGTGTGCACTCACCCCCTTCTTGCTTGCTGGCATCTAGTGAACAGTGTGTACTCACCCCCTTCTTGCTTGCTGGCATGTAGTGAACAGTGTGCACTCACCCCCTTCTTGCTTGCTGGCATGTAGTGAACAGTGTGCACTCACCCCCTTCTTGCTTGCTGGCATGTAGTGAACAGTGTGCACTCACCCTTTCTTGCTTGCTGGCATGTAGTGAACAGTGTGCACTCACCCCCTTCTTGCTTGCTGGCATGTAGTGAACAGTGTGCACTCACCCTTTCTTGCTTGCTGGCATGTAGTGAACAGTGTGCACTCACCCCCTTCTTGCTTGCTGGCATGTAGTGAACAGTGTGCACTCACCCCCTTCTTGCTTGCTGGCATTTAGTGAACAGTGTGCACTCACCCCCTTCTTGATTGCTGGCATGTAGTGAACAGTGTGCACTCACCCCCTTCTTGCTTGCTGGCATTTAGTGAACAGTGTGCACTCACCCCCTTCTTGCTTGCTGGCATTTAGTGAACAGTGTGCACTCACCCCCTTCTTGCTTGCTGGCATGTAGTGAACAGTGTGTACTCACCCCCTTCTTGCTTGCTGGCATGTAGTGAACAGTGTGCACTCACCCTTTCTTGCTTGCTGGCATGTAGTGAACAGTGTGCACTCACCCCCTTCTTGCTTGCTGGCATGTAGTGAACAGTGTGCACTCACCCTTTCTTGCTTGCTGGCATGTAGTGAACAGTGTGCACTCACCCCCTTCTTGCTTGCTGGCATGTAGTGAACAGTGTGCACTCACCCCCTTCTTGCTTGCTGGCATTTAGTGAACAGTGTGCACTCACCTACTTCTTGCTTGCTGGCCACATACCTTTTGGCCTTTCGGGGATTGTTGCACGTTGCTAATTATTTTTGGAAGATACGCAACAAAATCCCAAATAAGAATTGTATTACTTTTCTCTTTAATCTTATTTCTTGAGCACAAAATTGTGCGCTATATACAGGAGCAATTCGACCACTTTAGGAATGTCTATGATTTTGTTTGAAACAATAATTTGTTAGGTTTTCATACATACTGATTACGATAAATGGACCTGTAAGCGAGCACACTAAGTAAACAATACGGAGTGTTTCTTCGAGTACGGGGACTTTAAATTTATCAAACGTAAACGTAAACGAACCTTTAGTACCCCTTGGCGTTCTTGGCTAACATGATTTTGTTGTTCCAGATGAATTCTTCCCAGAATTCTCGCTTGTGATAATCACAACTCCTTAAAACAAACAAACAAACAAACAAACAACGGAGACTCGTACCACCTTCTGACCCCCGGACCAATGTTGCCGGAAGTCGCAAAAACGGTAGGCGGTGGGTATTGCGGCTGCCCTTAGCACCAGGAAGGGGTGCGAATAGGGAGTTGTATGATCCAAGTCGAAAAACCTGATCCAAAATAATTCTTGTTCAGCTGTTTATTATTTATCCAGTGCCAAATTTGGGAAGATTTATTATTTTTTTTTTACAATTTAAAACTAAGTTCGTTGAGTTTTAAAAATAATATTTATTATGTGCTGTCATGTTCTTCAGTGAATGCTTTTGGCGATTTTTGCGTTTTTCTATAGTCTTTCCTATTGCAATATATATAATTATAGAGTTTTCAGAAATGTGGCCCCTCACTCCTCATTAGGATAAAGCCGGTAAGTCACAACATCGCCACCACCAAAATTTTACTTTTGTGAAAGTGCTGATTTTCAGCTACGTGTGCGGGTGTCTGGACTTACATTGAAATGGCTTGCCATCTTGTAACAACAACAACAACAACAATAATAATAATAATAATAATAATAATTATAATAATAATAATGATGATGATGATGATGATTGTTATTATTAATATTTTTATTATTATTATTATTATTATTATTATTATTATTATTATTATTATTATTATCATCCTATCCTATCCCGTAACTCGGGGGTCGTAGGGGCACCACAGATGATCTTTTAACCAGCGTATTATTATTATTATTATTATTATTATTATTATTATTATTATTATTATTATTGTTGTTGTTATTGTTATTATTATTATTATTATTATTATTATTATTATTATTATTATTATCCTATCCTATCCTATCCTATCCCGTAACTCGGGGGTCGTAGGGGCACCACAGATGATCGTTTAACCAGCGTACTATTATTATTATTATTATTATTATTATTATTATTATTATTATTATTATTATTATTATTATTAGGCACCAAATTCTCAGAAACAAGTACAGTGTTAAATACTTTGGCGTAGGTTCTCCTAAAATCTCAGCTCAAGATGGATTAACCTACTGTTGCCTAAACATTAATCTTGAGGTGGCGACTTTTGGCCTTCACGGAGACACCTTGTCAAGGCGAATGCCCGTCAACGTTAGTTTTGATTTGCGATGCAAACCTGGCATTACGTTGCCCTATGTCATGCTTATGGGTCCTAACTAATATTATGTTTGTTGCTTGGCAGTTGCGGTCACAGGGATGAGGGTCAACGTCAGTACAGTTACAGGAGAGAGAGAGAGAGAGAGAGAGAGAGAGAGAGAGAGAGAGAGAGAGAGAGAGAGAGAGAGAGAGAGAGAGAGAGAGAGAGAGAGAGAGAGAGAGAGAGAGAGAGAGAGAGATGGTGGCCTCGTGGCGCAGTGGATAAGTCGCCGGTTTCCTATGCCGAGGGTCGCGGGTTCGATTCCCGCAAGGGGCGAACGTATTGTAACGGAGGTTTTTTTTGTGTGTTATAATCTAAATAAATATATATATATAACTACTTATGGTGTATTGAATGAGTGTGTGGGTGTGGCTGTCTGACGCTCAGTATAAAGGAGTGTGTTCTATCTCTGTTTACTTTAACTTCTCATCCTTCACCACACACATGCTTTCAGACAAGGACAAAGTCTACACAATTGTTTCTCTTTGCCCTCTGTTATACTATTCTCATTCAATTATTCACATATACATTAAACCATCTTCACATACACTAAATTCACAGATACATTAAATCATACAATTATTTCCAGCACATAAATGAATCACACAGATGATAAATGAGTGCACACCGTTTACTCAGTACGTTTATGCAATTCTGTCTTTTATGAGTGTACACAGTTTCTTCCAGAGTTCAACACTAGTAGAAGTCGTTGTCCCTTTCTGGGGACGTCACTCGACTTTACTCTTTTGCATTAGCATCGACACAATTATTTTCACTTTGATGACTTGTAAATTCCAGAATGCACAGTTTCAGTTTACTGACCTATTTCACGGATCAAGCACTCCCGGCGCGGTATTCACAGCCGACGCTGGGGTCACAGCCACACACTGAAGACGCTGCAGTTGTCTTCGTGGCGTAGATCCGGAGATTTACTTCGGCACCGTTGTTGCAATTCTGCACCAGTGATGGTATCCGAAGGAGAGGCAAGGCAAAGACGGTGTCCACATCCGGTCAAGCCAGTGATGTCATGGGGACCAGATCCATCCGCCACACATCAGGGGTTCTTTGCTCCGTAACCGCCCCGCTGTATACAACATGTACACAATCGTAAATTTTCGCTCTTATCCTTAAAGAGACTGTATGTCTTTATAGCTCACATTGAGTAAGGATCATTTCCCTTTGTAGAATGTCTCTACACGCCACCACAATCACTACAATCACTATTATCAGCATTCCTGTGACAATACCTAGTATAGCCACTTTACACACATTGCATAGGCTACACACAATGGACTATGAGACAAATATTACAAACACAGCTCACCTTCATTTTATAACATATTAATACCCATTCATTCATCAATAGATATTCAAATTACACAACTGAAATACGTTCCTATTTCAGCCCATATCTTCACATATGACTGAATATAAAAATGGCATCATAATTACAAACTGAGTCACACATACATGTATACACATGATCAAATAAATATTGACATGAGTTATCGAACTTTGTTTTCAAACATGGGTTCTTCTGTACCCTAAACGTACTACTTTACAAAAAGCAATATTCTTCCTTCTTCGTAAGGATAGCTTAGCAGTTCATTATAAATACCACTAATAATAATAATAATAAACAAATACCTGTATTCTTATACAGCTAAAGTCCTAAAGAAACAGGTCTTTCCAGAGCACCCACAAATGCGTCCTCTCGCTTAGGCTGATGTATAGTCTCTGATCTAACAACAGCTCAGAAACTAAATTATAATTTCTACCGGAACACACAGTGACTTCATAACGTCTTTCTATATAACTGCGTACAAAAACGCGTTCGTTACACTACCCCCCTCCCAAAGAAAAAAAGAACCGACCGAGGTTATTTTTTACAAGTTCTGAGGATAGTGTCAAAACACAGCAACGACCACGAAACCTTGATCTACGGAACCGATTGATCACGATCAGCGCGTGACAACAGATCCGCGAACACATTCTGTGTACCTGGAAGTGGTTCAAGAGTGAATCTGAACTCTTGTAAGGACAAAGACCAACGCATGATGCGGGAATTCTTAAAGCGACTTGTATGCAAGTACGTCAGCGGTCTGTGATCAGTCTGAAGGACGAAGTCAACCCCCCAGAGAAATTTTGAAAATTTCGAAATAGCCCAAACAATAGCCAAACATTCCCTTTCTATGGTGCTATATGGGGTTTCTCTGTCGAGCAACTTTCTGCTCGCAAATGACACGGGGTGAAGAGTTTCCTCCAACTCCTGAAGCAGCACAGCACCCAGGCCAGTAGAACTAGCATCCGTGCGCAAAATGAAAGGTTGGTCCAGCCTAGGTAACTGAAGAACAGGCGCAGAAGAAAAAATGTGTCTGATCTTAACCAACGCTTCCTCACAAGCAGGAGTCCACGCAATTGTGCGCGCTTTCGTCTCCTTTGTGAGATCGGTAATGGGAGCCGTGATAGTTGCGAAAGCAGTGACATATCTTCTATAAAAACTCAACAGCCCTAACAGGGAACGGACCTGCTTTCTGGTAGTCGGAGTAGGGATGGCCAAAATCTTTTCTATCTTTTTCTTTTCTGGACGCAGCATCCCCTCTCCCACCACATGTCCAAGAAACTCCAGACTTTTATAACCAGACGCGATCTTAGATGGTCTTGCCGTCAAATTGTAGTGAAGCAGCTTGTTTAAAACTCCTCTAACATGCACCAAATGATCTTGGAAAGTAGCACTATGAACCAAAACATCGTCAAAGAAATTCATGGAATTGGCCTCATTGAGTTCGAGCATCCTCATCATCCGGGCAAACACTGCAGGAGCAGAAACCAAACCAAAAGGCATTCTGATCCATTGGTAGAGACCAATGTGCGTTGCGAACGCCGTCTTGTGACGATCCACTGGGCTGACAATAATCTGCCAGTAGCCCTTAGAAAGATCAATACGTGTGAAAAACGTACTGTTCGCAAGCCTTGTGAACAACTCGTCCACATCTGGAATAGGCTCCGCATCAAAAACTGTAATTTTGTTGAGGGCTCTGTAGTCAATGCAAAATCTACAAGCGCCATCTTTCTTTTGAACCAAGACAACAGGTGATGAATATGCAGACTTTGACTTCTCGATCACACCCAGATCAAGCATGGCTTGAATTTCTCTTACGACTACCTGCTTGGAAGAGAAAGGTAAATCATAAGCCCGTCGACGAACTGGAACATCAGTCGTAAGTTTGACGTCAAGGAATAGATTTCCATTGAATGCACCGGGTCTCGATGTCAACACCGTAGGAAAATCTGCAAACACTGAATACAGGGACTGACCATCAGAATCAGAGAGATCATTGTTGAAATCGATCTTTGAAATGTCCTCGTCATTGACAGACGACAACATGAGAGGAATAGTGGGAAGACCACCAACATCATCATCATCTTGGACAACACCAATAGCCACTGATGGGACAGTATGCCAATCTGAAACGTCAGCATGAGGAACATCACACTGAGGTCCAACATCCTCGACATCTGGAAGCAAAAAAGTAGAGATGGAAGACCAGTCAACCAAAACCCCTGTTGACAACCGTGTAGAATCCTCAACAACACCAACAGCAGCATCAACACGACGAAGATATCGTTTGAGCATGTTTGCATGGAAAATCTTCGACTTGCCTTTCACAAGAATTCTATAATCTGGATGAAGACATTCCTGTACAAAATAAGGACCTGACCATGTCATAAGAAGTTTGTTAGAGTCAGTGGGGAGAAGAACAAGTACCTCATCATGAACAGAAAAAGTTCGTGCTTTTGCACGACGATCAAAGTACCTTTTGTTCTTGACAGACGAATCTGCAGAGTTTTGGGAAGCAATTTCACAAACTTCAGAAATAATATTCTTCAGGTCAAAGAGGTAATTGTACAATGGCTTCGCTGATGTATCACTAGAGTTGTGATCTTCGGTCCAGAAATCAGCAATGAGAGAAATGGGACCTCTCGGTTTGCGACCGAACATCAGTTCGAAAGGACTGAAACCTGTACTTTCTGACGGCAATTCTCTACATGCGAAGAGCAATGCAGGAAGATAGCGATGCCAAGCTTTAGGTTGAGAATGAACAACCTTTCGAAGCATAGATTTCAAAGTGCCATGAAACCGTTCAACAGTACCATTTGCTTGAGGATGGTAGGGAGAAGTACGTATGGCTTGAGTACCACACAAAGCATGAAACTGTTTCATCAAATCTGAGTTGAACTGAGAACCTTGATCTGAAAGAATTTCCTTGGGAAAACCTAACCTTGAAAAAATACTCATCAAAGCTTCAGCAACAGCAACAGAAGAAATGTCTTTCATAGGAACAGCTTCGGGAAACCTAGTAGCTAAGTCAATTAAAGTCAGAATATATCTGTGACCTTCAACAGATGGAGGAGACAAAGGCCCAACTAGATCAATAGCGACCCTCTCGAATGGAGTCGAGATAAGAGGCATAGTCGCCAAAGGAACAGGGGGAACTTTTCCTTTTGAAATTGTCTTCTGGCAAATGTCACAAGTGTGAACATAAGCACTCACATCAGCAGAAACACCAGGCCAAAAGAATTGGGACAGAATCCTAGTCAAAGTTCTACGAACTCCACAATGACCTGCCAAAAGTTGATCATGCGCAGCAATCATGACTGAAGTACGAAGTTTTTCAGGAACGACAACCTGATGCAAAATATCCTTGGATTTCTGGTACCTTCTGTACAAAATATCATCTTTAAAATAGAAAGTATAAGTAGCAGAACCAACAACCTTTTCTTCACCTGAAACAGCTAACTTAAAACAACCCTGCAAAGTAGCATCATCTTTCTGCAACTGAATGAGTTCAACACGAGTGACCTTCAAGTCATCGCACACAGTGACAAGAGGTTTGTGCGGGAGATCTTGCTTCCTAGCCTGAGCACGAGTAGTGACAGCAGCAACAGGGACATCATCAGCAGCAGCAGCAACTTGATTATCTTGAGTCTGCTGAACAATCAAACCTGGAATATTTCCTACAATCAAGTCAGCAACTGGATCCTCAAGAACACAACAAACCAACTCTCCAACAAAATATGGGCAAGAAACAACAACTTTAGCCTGCTGATAAATGTTTATCTCTCCACCAAAAGTTTTACACCGAACAGTACCTGGTACATACTGCTCATCAGAAACCAAACGTTTTCGAACACCACATATGGTAGCACCTGTGTCTCGCAGAACTGAGCAAGCAATAGAGTTTACAGAACCAACTTCTAAATGCAAGTGACCAGGTGTCTGATCAAAAACAGAACAAACAACTTCAGAGTCTACAGGGACAACTGCACAACCTGAGCTTGATTTATTAGTCTTATCATCTGAAGCTGTGGCTTTCTTTACAACAAAGGGACAAGCTTTTCTAGTATGACCACCAATGTTGCAAACAGGGTAAGGGTTTTGACTATTTCGCAGGGGACATTGTTTAGGACCATGACCTTTACCATCACAAAGAGGGCAATTATCAAAATTGGTGTAAAATGAACCACCTCCACGTCCACGTCTGTAAGATCCCCGAGTTTGATCAAAACGACCTTCGACCTTTTGGTTCGAATCTGTGTATGTTGGGTCTTTCTTTTGAAAACCACCACGATTTCTCCAATAGCCACGACCTCGATAGTTTGAGTAACCACCGCGAGAATCTGCAGAGCCAGCAGCAGCTTGCGATTCCTCAGCTACATCAACTGATCCTACTGAACCGAAAATTGTAGCAGCCGATTTGCGTGCTAAGTTCTTTCCGGGACGAGCAAGACGATAACTTTCAGCGGTTTTAACCATATCATCCAATGTGACAAGTCCACGCTTGCGAATGAAAGTAGCGAGATCTTGTGACACACATTCTAGAAACTGTTCACCTAAAACAAGATTCATTATTCCTTGCATGTTTCTAGGAACACCGGACAAAGCTATCCACCTATCAAACAATCTGTTCAGTTCAATACCAAATGTTTGGAAAGGTTCGTTTGAGTCTGGTCGGACTTCACGGAATTTCTTGCGAAAACCTTCAGCAGTACACTGGAACTTCTTAAGCAAATTGTCTTTCAAAGTTGGGTAATCAACCTGACCATTTGCAGCAAGACTGTGGTATAAGTTCAGTGCATTACCTTCTAACAAAGCTGAAAGAAATGTAACCCATTTGCTTCTATCCCAGCCAAGGGCTGTAGCATGAGTCTCAAAACGAAAAAGGTATGAATCTATGTCATCTTGTCTTTCTTTGAAAAGAGGCAACTTGGTGTAGACAGGCCTAGCACCAAAAGAAGTACTATCTCTACCTCTGTTTCCAAAACCCGTATCTTGTTCCTCAGGTCTCTGTTCAGAACGTAACTCAAGTTCCTTTTGTTTTGTTTTCTCTTTCTCTTTTTCTAACTCAACATCTGCTTGTTTTTTAGCTAATTCCACTTTCTCTTTTTCTAACTCAACATCTGCTTGTTTCTGCTTTGTAGCTTCTTCCAATGCTTTCTGTTTTGTTTCTTCTTCTAATTTTTTTTCATCTCTAACTTTTTGTCTTTCAATACGATCAAAACAATCCTGTACATATTTCCCACGTTCTTTTTCAGGAATACCCAAAGTTGTAGCTTGACCAATAAAAGATTGGAACAACTGATCATAATCATCAGACATGGCTAAGTACAATGTAGATCAACAACCAACAAAAAAAATAAAATTACTATAAAAGTATCAAAGTGTTCAAACAGTAAATCAATAAAATATCAAAGTATCAACAATGAAATGGCAAAATGCAATCAATCAAACAACTATAAATTGCTCAATGAATCTTACGAAAACAATGAAGTTTTTTCACAAGCAGATTTACAGTACAATGCACAATTCAAGTTATAATGAAAGCAGTCAAGTCTTAATGTATACAAAGCAAATTATATATTATATTATCCCAATATGTTTTACAAGTTCTGAAGCAATGACAAAATTTCTTAAATATCAAATTGAATACAGTAAGTCAATATATTCACAACATATGTTGAAGAACTTTAACTGAAGTTGATAATAAGCACAATGAATATACAGTGAAAGATTAAATTACTAAGTTAAGTTTGTATCCAAATATTTGTTCAAACAGTCTTTTAGTTTTAAAGTATGATCATATTATTATGCATAATCCCAGTATGAATCTATTCACAAGTATTTAAAGTTTATATTAATGTCAATAGGAATTTAAAAAAAAAATTAAATAAATTTCTAAGTCAAATAAAATATATCAAACGCTCAACCATTCTGTGACGACACGAGTTTTCAGATGGTAGGGAGAGACACACTTTTTACGAAGTTACACTTCTCTGTATATCTGCTGTACATAGAATAGCGTGACCGATTTACTTTTGTGTATGGAAGTGCAGTTTCGTAGAGTCCGTGCGATTCGTAGTAGACAGGGGGTCGGCCAATTTCGAATAGGGGTACGCGTAATAAAGAACGTGCATACTGACGAGAGCTCGACTGTTTTGCTTGTGGCCGGCGCAGATTTTGAAGGGCAGAGTGGTTTGAGATGCTATTGCGTGAGGAAGGAATTCTAACGAGGCAGCAACCCTGTGACAGAGGTCATCGTAGTGTAGGGTACTGCTGGAAGGGTGTGTGTATTGTTTTATAGCCACCCAAGGTCTTATGCCCTCGTCGGGATAAGGATGTGTAGAATTCGAAGGAAGATGGTAACTGCCATTCGCCAGTGAGTGTAGAGTTCCATACTTAAGGTGCGTGTGGTTCTCGATTGAACACCCACCAAGACTTAGTGTCTGTAGCAGAGCTAAGGTATCCTCATCCTCAGAATAAATGTTATTTGGACAGTGAAATAACGTGCAAGAGCAAGAGAAAGAGACTCTCAAAAGACTAATCCATTGTGTTGTGCCAATGTTGTGACAGTGTTGTGTCGTGTTGTGGTGTTGGGGTAAAGGGCGTCACGAGCCGAGACCTGTAAGGTAAGCAAACCCTGTCGCTCAATTCTCTAGTGGCGCGCTTCGAGCACTGCGTACGTGTATGAGTGGTAATGAGTGTGGGGAAGGGGATGTATTTTAGGATGTGTAATGAATTTTGTTGATTTTATATGATTTTCCTATGATTTTCTTATTGTATATGTGATGGGGAAAATGTCGTTGCTGTTGTTGTTATGGAAGTGGGTCAAAGGCGACGATGGGGAATATAGAGAGGGAGAGAGAGAGTGAGGGTGTATGTATGGAGAGAGCGATAGAATGTAGTATGCTGAAGAAGGATGAAGTGATGATTATGAAGGAAGCATATTTACAGTATGGATGAAGGGAGGTAATCGTGATGTGCTATAATTGTTGGGGGTGACGGTGGTGGTGAAGGGGGGCGGAATGAATCAGGACTGTAAGATGGTAGTGTGGTTGCGATAATTATGTATATTTATATAAACATTGGTGTGTAAAGAAGATGCGAATTATTTAGCATCAAAGGGTGATTTATATTATAGAAATGTGTGTATAGTATCTTATATTATTATTATGATATTCATAACTATACAGGTCAAGATGGCGGACGGAGGACGGCGTGTTATGTTATATTATTTAGTGTTTAGTATTTGGTGGGCATATTGTTAAGACTATGTATATGTCAACAGGTGTGGGCTGATGAGGATTATTACATCTACGTGTTTATTTCTACGCATTATTTCCACGCTGTTGCCTTTGAGTTGCCTGTTGTGCTGTACTGATGTTGATGTTGTTGCCGCTGACTGGGTCCTAACCAGCCTGGGGTGTACCTTTGCCTCTACGACAGAGTAGTGTTGTGGTGATTTCTTACACTGCTGCAGGTTTTGCCTATGTATCAAGGCAACACACTTCCAGGGGGTTTTCATGCCTAATTCATGCACACACAGACTCACATTACACGCACCTAAAAACATATCCATTTAGTTAGAAGAATCATCCACTTTGTGAAAGAGACTGTTAGCTCTCTGAGCTACTTGACAAGAACATTGAGACATTACTTCTGTGCCACAGCTTGGTCTAGCTAATAGTTTATGATTCAACGCCATCGCCTATTATTTGAAGACTTGCATTTTGAATTGATTTGTTGATTTTGATTTTCTGTATACACTTTGTAAAGAAACTGCTGTTGTTTAGTTCTATTTGGGGTTTGTTGCAAGGGGAGGTAATTGTTAGTTAGCATTGGGACGGGGGTCTGTTTAGGGGTTGAGGGGAGGTTAGTTCCCATTTGTCCTGTGTTTGCTTGTGATTGTTGAATAAAAGAGTGTGTGTTTGTACTCTGGCATTTTGTGTTAGTTTATTTTGTTTGAGTTTTATTCTTTTCACTCGCTTTATGAGCTGACGTCACTGAACCCGCTCGGGGGACGTGACATTTTTGGTGTCAGAAGTGGGATAAACTCATTTATTTTGTTAGGGTATTGCCAGAGGTGTATGTTGTGTGTTTGAGTTGTTGTGTGAAAGGGTACGCAGCGGGCGGTTGGCGGGAGTGTGGGTGTATTGCACTAGGGAACACACTCGGAGTGCAGCATTAACGGGGAATTGGGTTGCAGGGTTCACTTGCTCGCCTTCAGGGGTACGACGGTGAACGATTCCTCGGCTCCTGTGACTGTTGTGTTGCGTATTCATTCTGTTAGGTGTTTGTATCAGTTAGGTGTTATTTGTTTTGTGTATACTAACATCTGTTCTTCCCTTCTTTTCTGACATGGCTACGCGGGATGCTCGAGCCGCGATGCGCCGCGACGCTAGGACTCGTAAGGAGGAGGCCGAGCAGGAGGAGCAGGACTTCCGGGATGACGGCTCTGTGACAGGGTTGTTGGAGGAACCTTACGCAGTGAGTACTCAGACCACTATGCCTAAGATGTATGCCAGATCGCCCGGTGCACAGAGCAAAGTCGAGGTCGCGCTCAGTGATAGTGAGAGATTTAGACAGATTGGGGAAAGTCTGGGTTTCCGTGACGGAGCGCTAGCGCACTATGTGGTTAGCGAGATGAGAAGGGAGGAAGAACGGAGAGAGAAGGAGGAAGAGAAGAGGGAGAGAATGAGGAAGGAGGCAGCAGAGAGGTTAGTTAGGGAGGAAGAAAGGAAAGAAAGAGAAGAAGATCGCCGTCGAATGGAGGCTAGGTTAGAGGCAGAAAAGGCAGCGAGGGCAGATGAGAGGAGGCTTTTAGAGCTTAGATTAGAAACTGAGAGGGAAGACCGACGTCGGTTGGAGCAGAGGGTGGAAGATGAGAAGCGAGAAGAGAGAGAGGCTAAGGAAGAGGAAAGGAGGATGTTTGAGATGAGGCTAGAGGAGGAACGTAGAGCCAGAGATGAAGACCGAGCTGATCAGAGGGAGAATAGGGCTAGAGATAGAGGGGCAGCATACTCAGTCAAACTGAAACCCTTGGAGGAGAGGGAGGATGTGGAGGCCTACCTCCAGATGTTCGAACGGGTGGCAGAGATTCAGGGTTGGAGGAGGGAGGTATGGGCGGTTAGGCTAGCGCCTTTGTTACAAGGGGAAGCCCGAGATACGTACCTTCGTCTAACGCCTGAGCAAGCCCAGGATTTCGACATTGTGAGGAACGCGCTGTTGAAACGCTTCAGGAAGGACGCCGACTACTATCGTAGGCAGTTTCGAGAGGCCAAGAAGGAAGCTGCAGAAACGTTTCCTCAGCTAGTAGTAAGGCTAGGGTCGTTAGTGAAGAAGTGGTTTTCGCTCGCCGGCAAAGACATCACCGACGTAGAGCAGGTACTAGACACCTTCATTGGTGAGCAGCTTTTCTCCATTATGACTACCGAGCTAGAGATCTACGTGAGGGAGAATCTACCGGAGACTAGCCATGCCGCAGCAGAGTTGGCGCAGCGCGTGGTAGATGCCAAGCGGGCAGCATCAGCACCGGCACCCGTACTACCCAGTCAGAGACGCAGTTTTCCCAGACGACCGGAGACTCCTCAGCAACCTAGCAACAGGGGAAGTCAGGGTCAGAAGGTAGGGAGGACGGAAGGGGGTAGTGGGGTACGCCGTTGCTACCGATGTGGGTCGGAGAAGCATGTGGTCAGGGACTGCAAGGTCAAACCTCAGACAGTAGGCCAGGTTACAGTGGGACGGACTATTTCCACGGAGACCGCACCTCGGGCTAGCGTGTGTGCAATCAAACCTTATGATCCATGGGGCCAAGGTAGGGCGAACGGGCAGGACGTTCGGGTATTGAGAGATACGGGGGCGGAGATAGGGGCAGTCGCGAGCAGGTTAGTCAAACCAGCTGATTTGACGGGTCGGACTGTCGAGATTTGCTTGGCGAATCGATCGAACGTGGGTCTGCTACCTACAGCTTGGGTGGAGTTGGATTGTGCGCTGGTCAGGGGAAGAGTAGAGCTGGTGGTTTTCGAGGACGGGCCCGATATCATCCTGGGTAACTGGGTAACGTTTGATAGCGGGGAAAAGAGCCCTGTTTCCTTGTTCGGAGGTGAGTGCGCGATGGCTGCAGCAGTGCAGACTCGGGCGCAGGTGAAGGCCGAGAAGAAGAGGGAGGTACCCTTAGCAGTGGTCGAACCATCCCAGATCTCTGTTAGCACCCCAGAGTTAATCAGGATGCAAGAGACCGACGAGACGCTCGCGAAGGCGAGAACGTTGGCACAGAGTGGTGGGGCGATAGCGTCAGGTAGGGCGTCAGCTGAGTTTCGCAAGAAGAAGGGGGTGTTGTACCGGGTACACACGAAGAGAGGTAGCCAGGTCACGCAACTGGTAGTCCCGAAACAGTTGAGGGGGGGAATCCTTCAGTTGGCTCACGATCCACCCATGGCTGGGCATTTGGGAGGGAAACGTACCAGGGAGCGGATCTGGGGGACATTCTATTGGCCGGGAATGTGTGCCGAAGTACGGAGGTATTGCGCCAGTTGTCCAGAATGTCAGAAGGTAGTACCGAGGGGACGGGTGAGGAAGGTACCACTACAGCAACTTCCGCTGGTGGACGAGCCATTTCAGAGGGTGGCGGTAGACATTGTGGGACCCATCAAACCCAAGTCAGATCGGGGTAACATGTACATCCTAGTGGTAGTAGACTATGCCACACGCTATCCCGAGGCTGTACCGCTCAAGGGCATAGAGGCAGAGAGGGTGGCAGAAGCGCTGTGGGAGATTTGGTCGAGGGTGGGCGTTCCTAGGGAAATTTTGACAGATCAAGGGACGCAATTCATGTCTGAAGTCATGCGGGAGATGAACAGACTACTGTCGATCCACGGGAAAGCCACCACGCCGTATCATCCACAGTGCAACGGACTGGTTGAGCGATTCAACGGGACGCTAGTGTCCATGCTCAAGAAGTTAGCCACAGAACAACCTACAGCGTGGGACCGCTACATTCCAGCGCTACTATTTGCATACCGAGAAGTAGCACAGGAGTCTACAGGGTTCTCTCCCTTCGAGCTCCTATATGGAAAGACCGTGCGGGGGCCGATGGCTGTATTGCGAGACCTCTGGACCAAGGAGATACAAGAGGAGGAGGTGAAATTGAGTAGCCAGTACGTGGTGGATTTGCGTAATCGCATCGAGGAAACATGTAAGTTGGCACAAGGAAACCTCAGAACCGCGTCAGCCAAGCAGAAGCGGCACTTCGATAAGAAGGCGAAACGGCGTTTGTTCAACGCGGGGGATCAAGTGTTGCTGCTGTTACCTGAAAAACACAACAAGCTGCAGCTAGCATGGCGAGGACCGTACGAGGTGATCGAACGTGTGGGAGAGTGCGACTACCGGATCAGGACGCGTGGGAAAAGCAAACTATACCACGCCAATCTCCTGAAGAAATTTCATACCAGAGCGACGATGGCCACGATCGTCGTAGACGACGAGGGGGTAGAGGAGGAGGAAACTATGCCGGTGTTTGGGGATATTCCCGTAATCACCTTGACAGCATCAGAGACGCCCCGCGACGTGAAGATGGACGACAACTGCCCAGAAATACGGGAAGAATTGCAGGAGCTGGTGTGGCAGTTTGAGGATGTCCTAACCGACTTGCCGTTACGCACTACACTGGACGTGTGCGAAATACGTGTGGACAGCGACATTCCAGTGAGGACGCGGCAGTACCCACTTCCCCATTCGCATCACGAGACCATCAAGAAGGAAGTGGAAGCGATGCTAGCGATGGGCGTCATTGAAAGGGCCAGTTCGCCATACAGCTCGCCCATCGTATTAGTAAAGAAGAAGGAGGGCACGATGCGTTTCTGCGTTGATTTCCGGAAGTTAAACAAGCACGTCGTATTCGATGCGGAACCATTGCCGAACATCGACTACTTGTTTTCCAAACTGTCAGGGGCCAAGTATCTCACCAAGATCGACTTGACCAAAGGTTACTGGCAAGTGCCTATGAACAAGGGAGATAAAGCGAAGACGGCATTTACAACGCCAGAGGGGCAATTTCAGTGGACCGTAATGCCATTTGGGCTGAAGACGGCGGGAGCAGTCTTTTCTCGCATGATGCGGAAGTTATTAGCACCCCTGGGAATGTCGGAGATCGACAATTTCGTCGACGACTTGTTGGTAGCCACCATTACCAAGCAGAGACACCTGGAATGCTTGGCACGTCTTTTCCTTAGGTTGCGTGAGGTGCAGCTGTCCGCCAAACCATCGAAGTGTTACCTGGGTTTCCGAAGAGTAGAGTATCTTGGGCACGTGGTTGGACAGGGAGAAATTCGTCCTGAGGTGTCAAAGATGGAGAGAATCCGAGATGCACCACGACCAACGACCAAGCGGCAAGTGCGCTCGTTTTTGGGTTTAGCCGGATACTACAGGCGGTTCGTACCCAACTTTTCAGCGATTGCTTCACCACTACACGATCTGACCAAGGGAGGCAAGCCAGGGGCGGTACAATGGAACGAAGCATGCGAAGCTGCATTTTGCACACTGAAGGAGAAGCTGTGCTCTGACCCTGTGTGCTGTCTGCCGGACTTCACCCTGCCGGTTGTGCTACAGACAGATGCGTCGGAGGATGGAGTAGGGGCCATTTTGAGCCAGGACAGGGGACAGGGATTACAGCCTATTGCGTGTGCAAGCAAGAAACTGTCGAAACCCGAGAGGAACTATTCGACCATTGAAAGGGAGTGTCTAGCGTTGGTGTGGGGTGTGCAGAAATTCAGTCAATATCTGTACGGACGTACTTTCGTAGTGCAGACTGACCATATGCCACTGCAGTACCTACAGCAAGTGAAGAACACCAACAGCCGACTGATGAGATGGGCACTTCAGCTGCAACCTTTCTCAATGTCTGTGGAGCACATTTCTGGGAAGGACAACGTTCCAGCAGATTTCCTCAGCAGAAACGCTCAGTAGGTAGCATAGGGGGTAGTGAGAAATTCGCGTCGTAGTTAAGGTTCTTCAAGGTGTTAAGAACTGGGGGGGGGTTGTGTGACGACACGAGTTTTCAGATGGTAGGGAGAGACACACTTTTTACGAAGTTACACTTCTCTGTATATCTGCTGTACATAGAATAGCGTGACCGATTTACTTTTGTGTATGGAAGTGCAGTTTCGTAGAGTCCGTGCGATTCGTAGTAGACAGGGGGTCGGCCAATTTCGAATAGGGGTACGCGTAATAAAGAACGTGCATACTGACGAGAGCTCGACTGTTTTGCTTGTGGCCGGCGCAGATTTTGAAGGGCAGAGTGGTTTGAGATGCTATTGCGTGAGGAAGGAATTCTAACGAGGCAGCAACCCTGTGACAGAGGTCATCGTAGTGTAGGGTACTGCTGGAAGGGTGTGTGTATTGTTTTATAGCCACCCAAGGTCTTATGCCCTCGTCGGGATAAGGATGTGTAGAATTCGAAGGAAGATGGTAACTGCCATTCGCCAGTGAGTGTAGAGTTCCATACTTAAGGTGCGTGTGGTTCTCGATTGAACACCCACCAAGACTTAGTGTCTGTAGCAGAGCTAAGGTATCCTCATCCTCAGAATAAATGTTATTTGGACAGTGAAATAACGTGCAAGAGCAAGAGAAAGAGACTCTCAAAAGACTAATCCATTGTGTTGTGCCAATGTTGTGACAGTGTTGTGTCGTGTTGTGGTGTTGGGGTAAAGGGCGTCACGAGCCGAGACCTGTAAGGTAAGCAAACCCTGTCGCTCAATTCTCTAGTGGCGCGCTTCGAGCACTGCGTACGTGTATGAGTGGTAATGAGTGTGGGGAAGGGGATGTATTTTAGGATGTGTAATGAATTTTGTTGATTTTATATGATTTTCCTATGATTTTCTTATTGTATATGTGATGGGGAAAATGTCGTTGCTGTTGTTGTTATGGAAGTGGGTCAAAGGCGACGATGGGGAATATAGAGAGGGAGAGAGAGAGTGAGGGTGTATGTATGGAGAGAGCGATAGAATGTAGTATGCTGAAGAAGGATGAAGTGATGATTATGAAGGAAGCATATTTACAGTATGGATGAAGGGAGGTAATCGTGATGTGCTATAATTGTTGGGGGTGACGGTGGTGGTGAAGGGGGGCGGAATGAATCAGGACTGTAAGATGGTAGTGTGGTTGCGATAATTATGTATATTTATATAAACATTGGTGTGTAAAGAAGATGCAAATTATTTAGCATCAAAGGGTGATTTATATTATAGAAATGTGTGTATAGTATCTTATATTATTATTATGATATTCATAACTATACAGGTCAAGATGGCGGACGGAGGACGGCGTGTTATGTTATATTATTTAGTGTTTAGTATTTGGTGGGCATATTGTTAAGACTATGTATATGTCAACAGGTGTGGGCTGATGAGGATTATTACATCTACGTGTTTATTTCTACGCATTATTTCCACGCTGTTGCCTTTGAGTTGCCTGTTGTGCTGTACTGATGTTGATGTTGTTGCCGCTGACTGGGTCCTAACCAGCCTGGGGTGTACCTTTGCCTCTACGACAGAGTAGTGTTGTGGTGATTTCTTACACTGCTGCAGGTTTTGCCTATGTATCAAGGCAACACACTTCCAGGGGGTTTTCATGCCTAATTCATGCACACACAGACTCACATTACACGCACCTAAAAACATATCCATTTAGTTAGAAGAATCATCCACTTTGTGAAAGAGACTGTTAGCTCTCTGAGCTACTTGACAAGAACATTGAGACATTACTTCTGTGCCACAGCTTGGTCTAGCTAATAGTTTATGATTCAACGCCATCGCCTATTATTTGAAGACTTGCATTTTGAATTGATTTGTTGATTTTGATTTTCTGTATACACTTTGTAAAGAAACTGCTGTTGTTTAGTTCTATTTGGGGTTTGTTGCAAGGGGAGGTAATTGTTAGTTAGCATTGGGACGGGGGTCTGTTTAGGGGTTGAGGGGAGGTTAGTTCCCATTTGTCCTGTGTTTGCTTGTAAAAGAGTGTGTGTTTGTACTCTGGCATTTTGTGTTAGTTTATTTTGTTTGAGTTTTATTCTTTTCACTCGCTTTATGAGCTGACGTCACTGAACCCGCTCGGGGGACGTGACACATTCACAATCAAAATTGTTACCTCCCTTTCCCCAAGAGAATAATTATATAAACAGTGTAAAAAACTATCCTAATGAAAAATATATACAATGCCAACAAAGGAAATATTATTTAAACAAAGTTATTAAATAAAGAATTATGAAATGAGAAAAAAAAAACAATTAATTCTCAACACAATAAGCACTAGAACTAAATAATACTATAATACCAAGTTGACGGCCAGAGGAAAATAAAGTCAACCAAATAACAAAGTCTTATGAAGGTTAATTTTATAAATAATAAAAATTAAATACTGTCACACTAACTACTATACTACTCTATATCCAATTAAATTCAAAGTCAAACAGAATTACTAAACCAAAATAAAATAAAAATCACAAAACACTAACTATCAGCACTAACAATCCAACATGAACCAAAGGAAACAATGTATCAACAACTAAACTAAATCAAGGGAAACAATTTAACAACAACCAAGCTAAATCAAGGGAAACAATTTAACAAGGATAACCCAGTATAACTACATACATCAATACGGAATATTATAACATCAAACGCAATGCAAATCAACACCACAATGAATAAATAAAAGTAATTAAATTAAATGGGGCTGAAATTCTAACACTATAACCTACTTAAAATAAGGGCAAAGAGAACATACACCCAAACACACGCATGAAAGGACAGAACCCTACACAGCAAAGAACTAACAAAAACAAACAATCCCACTAATAGAAGAACAGAGCTGAAGAAGAAAATAGCAACCCACAGACAGAAAAAGAATTAAACCCTTAGTGCCAAGAAACTATACACAGGCACAGCCGTTACGCCGGAGACGGCATTGTCACACAAAACAAAACATCACAGTCATACACAATATAATCAAGAATTTCAAGGGAAATAAGCCCACTAGTCTAACTGTATATAAATATAATAACTAGTGGTGCCCTCAATAAATATAAATATGTATGACTTAATGCTAACACAGAGAGAGTCTAGGGTCACCAAATGTAACGGAGGGTTTTTTTGTGTGTTATAATCTAAATAAATATATATATAACTACTTATGGTGTATTGAATGAGTGTGTGGGTGTGGCTGTCTGACGCTCAGTATAAAGGAGTGTGTTCTATCTCTGTTTACTTTAACTTCTCATCCTTCACCACACACATGCTTTCAGACAAGGACAAAGTCTACACAATTGTTTCTCTTTGCCCTCTGTTATACTATTCTCATTCAATTATTCACATATACATTAAACCATCTTCACATACACTAAATTCACAGATACATTAAATCATACAATTATTTCCAGCACATAAATGAATCACACAGATGATAAATGAGTGCACACCGTTTACTCAGTACGTTTATGCAATTCTGTCTTTTATGAGTGTACACAGTTTCTTCCAGAGTTCAACACTAGTAGAAGTCGTTGTCCCTTTCTGGGGACGTCACTCGACTTTACTCTTTTGCATTAGCATCGACACAATTATTTTCACTTTGATGACTTGTAAATTCCAGAATGCACAGTTTCAGTTTACTGACCTATTTCACGGATCAAGCACTCCCGGCGCGGTATTCACAGCCGACGCTGGGGTCACAGCCACACACTGAAGACGCTGCAGTTGTCTTCGTGGCGTAGATCCGGAGATTTACTTCGGCACCGTTGTTGCAATTCTGCACCAGTGATGGTATCCGAAGGAGAGGCAAGGCAAAGACGGTGTCCACATCCGGTCAAGCCAGTGATGTCATGGGGACCAGATCCATCCGCCGCACATCAGGGGTTCTTTGCTCCGTAACCGCCCCGCTGTATACAACATGTACACAATCGTAAATTTTCGCTCTTATCCTTAAAGAGACTGTATGTCTTTATAGCTCACATTGAGTAAGGATCATTTCCCTTTGTAGAATGTCTCTACACGCCACCACAATCACTACAATCACTATTATCAGCATTCCTGTGACAATACCTAGTATAGCCACTTTACACACATTGCATAGGCTACACACAATGGACTATGAGACAAATATTACAAACACAGCTCACCTTCATTTTATAACATATTAATACCCATTCATTCATCAATAGATATTCAAATTACACAACTGAAATACGTTCCTATTTCAGCCCATATCTTCACATATGACTGAATATAAAAATGGCATCATAATTACAAACTGAGTCACACATACATGTATACACATGATCAAATAAATATTGACATGAGTTATCGAACTTTGTTTTCAAACATGGGTTCTTCTGTACCCTAAACGTACTACTTTACAAAAAGCAATATTCTTCCTTCTTCGTAAGGATAGCTTAGCAGTTCATTATAAATACCACTAATAATAATAATAATAAACAAATACCTGTATTCTTATACAGCTAAAGTCCTAAAGAAACAGGTCTTTCCAGAGCACCCACAAATGCGTCCTCTCGCTTAGGCTGATGTACAGTCTCTGATCTAACAACAGCTCAGAAACTAAATTATAATTTCTACCGGAACACACAGTGACGTCATAACGTCTTTCTATATAACTGCGTACAAAAACGCGTTCGTTACACGTATGTGACTTAGGTACGAGACTATTGAGGTCACCGAGGGTTTTCTCCGGGCACTCCGGTTTCCTCCCTCCCTTCAATAATGGTACAGGACGCAGTCAATATAAAAATTTCAAAAATAAAAATTAGATTTTCTTTCCGTCTTCTAATAGCGATTTCCCTGCCTAGCCTTTACACCACCTGTTTGAGTGATGGATGTGTATTTGGTGTGTGTGAGGGTGGATGAGACAGGTGAGCGTGTATGTTGGTATAGATCGCCGCGCTTTGAGCCTGAATGATTTGGGGAAAGGCGCGTATAGCATCCTGTATTATTATTATTATTATTATTATTATTATTATTATTATTATTATTATTATTATTATTATTATTATTATTATTATGAGAGAGAGAGAGAGAGAGAGAGAGAGAGAGAAGGAGAGTGAAAGAGAGGGTGAGTGAGAGAGAAATGCTGTTGCTTTCGCAGAAGACTATATTGATATGCAACACATTAAATTAATTCATTGAAGTTTCGGTTTATATTGTACAATTTGGGTCTATGTCTAAGTGATATTAATGTGCCGGTGCAGTAAACATTGTAAGCAAAATTGATGCTATTTTAAGATGTTGAATTATCATTCTGGATACTTAATTAATGCATGTTCTTAGACAATTGGTACACTTGATTTGTCATACGGTGCTGTAAACATTGTAAGCAAAATTGATGCTACTTTCAGATGTTCAAGTCAAGTCAAGTCAAGTCAAGTCAATATATTCTTTATTCCATCAAAGAGGAAAATTTGTTTTGCCACCAGGATACGCACTGTATAAAAACACATATGCCCACCACATACTCATCGTCATCCTATCATAAATTACAACCACAAAACCATATCACATGTGTACTAATACACTATGTTACTCTTCTTAATGCTTAATTATCAGGGCCGGACCCAGGGGGGTAAGGGGGGGGGGGGGTACCTGGGTTCCGGATCCCCCCTCCAAATTTAAAAAAAAAGATTTTTTTTAATGCATTGTAAAAGCACGCGGCTTGCCTGCAGTGAAGAACATGACGGGAGCACTGAGGGAACTGTCACTGTTTTTCTCAAACTCTCCAAAGAGACAAAGAAAACTTGAAGATACAACAATACTTGAAGATACCATCGAAATATCTCAGCCTGATACGACAAAGACAAAGCTTGTTGATCTGTGCAGAACAAGATGGGTAGAAAAACATGAAGCACTGGAGGTTTATACATGTCTCTTCCTGGTTGTTCACGACTCTTTGGGACAAATGTGTGAAGACAGTGACAATTGGGACAGTGAGGCATTGACCAAGGCAACTGGCTTTCTCCACACCTTGAGCAGCAGTGTTTTCCTCGTTGCATTCGTTGTCGTCCGCAATTGTTTGCGTTACTTAAAACCCTTGACAGTGAAGCTGCAGAAAAGGACAAAAGATGTTGTCGATGCCTACAGTGAAATAAAGAGGTCAGTAACTGCATGCTTTCTATTAGAAGAGATGTCGACACAGCGTTTGTTGCCTGGTTTGGCGAAGTCAGCGAAATGGCAAATGCTTTGACAACTGATGTTATTGTTCCTCGTCAAGCATCCCGACAGACTCTCCGTGACAACCAACCTGCGGCCACTCCAGAAGAATATTTCAAGATTAGCATTGCCATTCCTTTCTTGGAACACCTGTCAACCGAATTGGACTTGAGGTTAAAAAATGCTGACCTAGCAGTTGATGGTCTCTGTCGGGTGCCAAGCACTTTAATAGACAACCAGGATGGTTTCATGCATGTTCCAGAAGGGGTGAAGGCACTGGCAATGTTGTGGGAGTCTGACCTATACTACCAGACAAAGCTACATTTAATGCAGAATACCAACGGTGGGTTTGCAAATGGTGAAGTGCTGCTGAGAATGCGACAGCTATCATCCCATCCACGGCATCAGAAGCACTGAAACATTGTGACAGGGAGTTTTATCCCAACCTGTTCATCATGCTAAAGAACCTTTGCACCCTACCTGTCGCTACTGCCGAGTCGAGTGTGAGCGTTCAAACAGTCAGTTGCGCAACCTGACAAACTACCTGCGCTCTACAATGGGGCAACAGAGACTCAATGGACTTGCTTTACTGAAAGTGCACAGGGATGTTGATATTGACTTCAAAGAGGCAGTGAACTGTTTTGCCAGAAGATACAATTCACAAATGGTACTAATGCCGAGGAACCTAGTGCAGCAAGGCTGAAAGTGAAAGCAGGGCGGTGATGTTCATAAACTACAAAGTAAAGTTTTATACCGTTAACGATCAACACAAAGTAGTGAATAATATTAGTATACAAAACATCTCTGCTGATAAATAAATGTTTGTGTGTGTGCGTGTGTGTGTTTTTTGTGGGTTTTTTTTTAAGGGAGGGGCAGAGGATAATTTTTGTACTCCAGAGTTTGTCAGTTCAATTGTTCAAAAAGCACCAAGTCCCAGACCATCACAAATGGCTTTTTCAAGGTTCAGATTGCACCAGATTGCACTATTTTGCATCCTTGAAAGCCCCCTAGAAAGCCCCCTTGAAGACCCTCCCAGAAGGCTCGGCGCTTCGCGCCTTCGCTAAATCTGTAACACCCCCTTCGACTTTTCCCAGGTCCGTCCCTGATTATTGCATGTTTTTGGAAACTTGGAACTCTTGATTATTATTATTATTATTATTATTATTATTATTATTATTATTATTATTATTATTATTATTATTATTATTATTATTATTATTATTATTATTACCCCCGAGGGGATGCCGGCTTCAAGATTCTTATAAGTCCCAGTTATGTTTACATTTTTTTTTAAAGTAGATATACTAGATAATACATAAAAATACATACAAATTTTTTATATTAATAATAATCATTAACAACATACATTTATATAATCGATTTTCAATAAAAAGTATATTTATCTTTACATCTTCTCTCTCTCTCTCTCTCTCTCTCACTCTCTCTCTCTCTCTCTCTCTCTCTCTCTCACTCTCTCTCTCTTTCACACACACATAGGCCTACACATTAATTTTAAAATCTTGTTTTCTGTGTTTAATTCTTCTTTTTTAAATAATGAAATACTGTATATGTGTCATTATGCTTGCAAACATTATTTTGTTGGTGCTTGTGATAGATACCCGAGATAGGCCTAGTCCACTTACGACTTTTGTACTGTCTTTTTCTTTATTATTATTATTATTATTATTATTATTATTATTATTATTATTATTATTATTATTATTATTATTATTATTATTATGGTTTTTTTTAATTGATTCAACAAGCTAAAACTTAGTTGTTTGAGGAAATTATATTTCTTTCAATTTATAACAATAAAAGACTGTCAATTTTGTCAGCATTATCATGCAAGTCACAATAACAATTATACGAAAAGACCGGTGTTTTGAATCAACCAATATGGCGGATAAGCTCCGCCCACTGGCTTCAATCGCGTAGTGGCAGAAAGAGCGCGACGCGGCCTCCATCTAATCTTTCCTCCAAGATATGAATGATCTGTGCGTGGTAACTTATTGAGCCTATGCCATTGCAAAAGAACATTTTTGTGGCAACGTTTGCAAAAACCAAACTTTTAACCATCATTATTATTAACATTCCGCTACTGCTGTCTTTTTTTTATGTTTACTTATTGACATTTATTAGGTGCTTTTATGCTGCTTATGTGCGCATGTCATAGGTTCGTTTTCTGCCCTGGAATTTATTTTTTTTTAATCAACGACAGATATTTTAAAATTAAAATATGCATGACAGACTGTTTCATTTATCCGAAACTGTGTAAATCCGTAATCGTGAGAGAAAGAGAGAGAGAGAGAGAGAGAGAGAGAGAGAGAGAGAGAGAGAGAGAGAGAGAAGGGGGTTGGGGAAAAGAGAGCTCTGTCATTCAATCAATTAATCACAATAAAGCACAATAACAAAATGTTTCACTAATAGTGTGAATTTAATTTATATCAGGTGTCCCCTTACCCCCCAACCCTCTCACCTCCCACATCACTGGCTTAATAACATCAGTCACTTCATGGAAAATAATTAATTAATCAGACAT
>CM072527.1:2840872-2843372 GCA_036898135.1 Oncomelania hupensis
AACTCGCCCCAGATCCGTATAAAAGATCTGCTGGAACAACCCTAATGGTAACATTGAAGGCACTCACCCAGTCGGTCGCTTTACTATAAAGGCATCCCAAGCAGGGGACGCCGAGGCTTTACTCTAATTTATCGAACCTCCGTTTACAAAGACAAAATAGAATATAAACATCATTATAAAATATCAACAAAACACATTCCTATAAAATGCCTACATTGCTAAATAATAATACCATAGAAAGCCCTAGTAACCGTTTGACAGAAAGCGTTCAATATCCCCAAGCTGACCCAACAGACCCCATGCACAAATTAGGAGTTTTGGGAGAGTTTTCAAGAAAAATGTAGGCGACTGGTTTAGCGAACAAGATAGTAGATTGACAGAACAGAGTAGGGACGAAAAATAACAAATGAGAGAAAAGCACTACATTTCCACAAAGTTGGGATACTATTTATACAGAAACCCCAGGCATCCCCACGGAGAGAGACAGGTATGCGTAGAAGCAAAAGGATGATGATGACGATGATGAAGAGGAAAAAGAAGAAGAAGAAGATGAAGAAGAAGAAGAAGAAGAAGAAGAAGAAGAAGAAGAAGAAGAAGAAGAAGAAGAAGAAGAAGAAGATGATGATGTTTAACACACATCACGCAAGTTGTTAAAAGCGAAAGAGGCAGGAGAGGTCCCACCAAAGGCGATAATGACAGACTCTTGTAATGTAGCAAAAATTACAAGTGGGAACTAACATAAATTTTTTACTATTTTAAATGTTTGTTATTATATTTTCCTTTGTTTATTTTCGTTGTGTTGTTTTAAACTTCATGGTATTTTTTGTTACTTGGTGTGTATCCAGACTTTTCTGCTAATACTTTCAAAAAGACTGGGAGGGAAGAGTTAGTGGTGGGGGTGGGGGTGGGGAGGGGGATAACAAGAAGAAGAAGAGAACAAACAACGATAAAGAGGACGAGGAGGAGGGAAAGATGAAGACGAAGGTAGAAGAAGTGGAAGAAAAGTCATAAGGGCAATTGCCACTACCCCCACCACCTCCATCACCACCACCGCAACAACAACAACAACAACTAGAACAACAATCACTATAGCCTACACAAGAAGACAAACAGACCGCATGTTGACTTTTCATGTAAAATGTTAATAACTCTTCTTCTTTGATCTGCCTTCTGGTGCTCTGACAGTCCTAGCAACGAGAGTGACACAATGCACAACATGACTTATAATTGTCCTCATTGACAAAAGGCAAAGCGACTCAACGGTACAATGGTCGATCGCTTGTATGAGACTTCGCTTCTCGATGATCATCACTGATATTTTTTTCTGCTAAAGGAAGCCGTTCTCTGTGATGGCTCCTTAACCGTTAGCTTAGTTCTTCACCGGGTCTTCGCAGCGGCACGTCAAATAGCTCGGTCATTAGAGCAGGTGACGAAGCTCTACCACACTGGCTCAGTTGTTCATGGCGTTTGACAGTGTGCTTCATGTTGGACAATTTATTTACATTTACTTTTTCTGTCTAATTTAAGTGTAGTAGAAAACATTTAATGATTCTATTTATTTAATTTATTTCATTTCTTTCTTTCCTTTTTTAATTTTTTTAAATAAATATATTCCTAATAGTTTAACTTTGACGTTTATTTGGAGCAAACGACGCAGGTGACCACCTTTCCATCGACATAAGGCGGGCAAGGGAGAGAACCGCAAGATGCCACACTGTACTCGAAGAAACTTCCGTCGCTGAGAGCAGCCGCAGTTCCCTCCCTGTCTTCAGGATTGTCGTCTGCGCATAAGAACTCGGATTGGGTGGAGTAAGGGGTGGCGGTGGCGGTGATGTGACCGGAGTACTGGGATGTCCACCCAAGGGGACAGGTTTTGGTCCCAGGAATCATGAGGGTGGTGGATTGGAGAACACTGCAAACCGCACACGGCACGTCGGTATACGCGTGGCCAGGGACGTACCACTCGGTCCCATGGATCACCGAGTTGGCACTGTGAAAGTAAGAGCAAACCAACATAAATTATGAAAGAGTTTCAATATCGTAATTATAATTGTCTTGGTTTGGAAAATTAAACAGCTATGCCTTGATGTTTCTGAAATATTTTGATACTATTCCTGTTTCCCAACGAACTTTAGATAACGAACTAAGTTTGGGTAAAATCCTAGATCTTTGTCTAAATCGGTAGGCGATCTCTTCCGAATTATGTTATAAGATCGCCCGAACCTATATATATATATAGAGTACAGCAGCAGACGACGCAGCTATAATAATAATAATAATAATAATAATAATAATAATAATAATAATAATAATAATAATAATAATAATAATAATAATAATAAATCATAATAATAATAATAATAATAATAATAATAATAATAATAATAATAATAATAATAATAATAATAATAATAATAATAATAAAGCATGCTATCACACGCTATTTTCTCCAGTCGAACTCAAAGCGCGGCGGTCTGAAGAGATCTCTAGTAAAGAAGCC
>CM072527.1:2848372-2853372 GCA_036898135.1 Oncomelania hupensis
AGACATTCTGGGACTGGAGGTTACCAGCAGGGCTGAAACGCAAAAAAAAAAAAAAATAAATAAAAATAATAATAATAATAATAATAATAAAAATTTTAAACGAAGAAAATGTTCTAGTAGAGTGGAAAGACTAACAACAATGGGAGGTAATCGTGTTTTAGTCAGTGCAAGCTCCAATGGGGCGTCAGTGAATAGATTAACGAAGAAATAAAAATCAAATATATAAGACAGCACAATACAGTGGATACGCTGATAACAAAGGTTCACAATCTTGTAATTAATTCATGCTCTGACAAAAAGCCAGTGGAGGGATCTGTTGGAATTTTATCCTTGTATCCTTTTATTACACATAAAACAAATCAACAACATACTGAACTAGGCTCCTAGCCCAGGAGGCAGTATAACCAACGGGTAAGTGGGGTGTAGGGGCCTGGCTTACACAGTATACTAAAGACTGCAAAAGAACGGTATAAAATAACTTTAGGAGCATTGCAGTACATGACATCTATATATATAAATTGCTTAGCCGGAAGTCCTTCTTCGCCACTACTATAAAGTTTGTCCGGTATGGACGCTGATCTGGGCAGGTGCTGGCCGCTGGGAATCGGCCTGTTGTGTGCTCAAAACCAGCGAAATCGTTATAGCCGACATTTCCCTACCGAACGTTTAACCGTTTCTGAGATAAATAAATAAACAAAATGTCCACAAACTGCAATAGCCTCATTCCGCGCGCTTCCATTAAAAATCAAATTGAGGTTTCAGAATGTTTTCCCATATAGCTCAGTTGGTAACACCTTCGCCTAACGCTTAGGGCGACCCAAGTTCGAATCCGTCGCGGGCCATATTTTTTTTAATGTTTTTTTTCCCACTACAATATAGATATTTTTCTTTTTAATTTAGGCTTTTTACCTTTATTATTATTATTATTATTATTATTATTATTATTATTATTATTATTATTATTATTACTATTATTACTATTATTATTATTATTATTATTTATAATATTATATCTTATATCAAATTTTCTTTTAAAACCTTGGTGTTTATGATTTCTATTTGTATTATTCTATATTTATTATTATTATTATTATTATTATTATTATTATTATTATTATTATTATTATTATTATTATTATTATTATTATTATTATTATTATCATTATCATTATTATTACCAAGGATCGGGATGGGGTGGTACGTTATTATTATTATTATTATTATTATTATTATTATTATTATTATTATTATTATTATTATTATTATTATTATTATTATTTTTATTATTATTATTATTTATAAACTAATAATAATAATTATTATTATAATAATTATAATATCTTATATCAAATTTTATTTTAAAACCTTGGCGTTTTTTATGATTTCTATTTGTATTATTCAATATTATTATTATTATTATTATTATTATTATTATTATTATTATTATTATTATTATTAGTAGTAGTATTATCAAGGATCGGGATGAGGTGGTACGTGTAGGTAAAAGGGGGCTACGGGTAGGTTTAAAGGGGCATGAGTAGGCATAACGGGGATACGGGTATATATAAGGGGGTATGGTGATGGTCGATTCCTTTCATCCATACCTGCGAAACGATCAACGGGGAAGTATCAAGGAGGGTACAGGTAGGTTACAAGGGGGGTACGAAAGGTATCAAGGGGTTATGGGGAGGTATCAAGTTGGTTCGGGGAGGTATCAAGGGGGTATGATGAGGCATCATGGGGGGGGGGAACGGGGAGATATCAGAGGGGAGGGGGGGTATGGTGAAGTATCAAGGGGGATATGGGGAGGTATCATCGTCCAAATGAAACTCGCAGACAACAGTTGTCTCTCTGTCTACATTTTAAACAGCAACCTGTGTACCCTGGCTTGCCAGGGTACAAAAACCACTAGTCATGCAATAAAACTACATAACATTAAATCAGAGATCAATTTCTCCGTCCTCCATAAGAAATTACACTTGCTCGATGACCTTCATACATCATACAATACATTGCGCCATGCGCCATTTTGAATACAATGAAAGCTATCCATCATCCCTACACCGCACTCCACCCTCTTCACCAATTAAAAGGGACATAATTAAAATACTTTAAAGCGTTTCTAGATCAAATTGCGATTAATTTTTTCACTCTAAGAGATTACTATTTACTTAAGTATTCATACAGTCATTGTCTTCAGTCTGATATTTGCAAAGTCTAAATCTAAACGTCGTGTCGGTGCGTTATAAGAGAGCGTCTGCTAGCAGCAGTGCGTGACTGATCTCCCTTGGAACATTTTACTTTCTACAGGCGCACATAGTCCAACACAGCGTACAGTACACACACACTGACAGCGTACAGTACACACACACACTGACAGCGTACAGTACACACACACTGACAGCACCAGCTTCAAAACTTCCCTCTGGCTAAGTTAAATACCTGTGTCTGTTCACTCGTGTGACACTCTTTGGGGCGTCCCAGTGCCTTTTGAAATGGCTGGATCTAAGTTTGGAAGTCTTATTTTGTTGTTAAACTCTTATCGGAGAGCTCATACAATCCACGCTTCAACAGGTATTATTTGAATGTACAACAGTATTACCATTAAACAATGTACAAAACAAATAATGTTTTAATACATGACACCGATAGTATCAAAGATGTTTAATGTAATCATACACTTATTGCAAAACAACTCGCTTACAATATCTTACGTACTGACATAAAGGTTATATAAGAACATAAATGAATGTGAATGTGGGTGTATCTTTATGAATGTATATGTCTGTGAAAGTCAACAATCATTTGATCAATGAAAAGACTTTAAATTAAAAAGATATGAATCTGAATCTGAAACTAGAAGGGCAAAGCCTATAATAATAATAATCTTTTTAGAGAGGCCTTTTCTTAGGCGCCATGAGTGAGTGTTGTTAGTAATTTTTGGTGTTGAGATGTATATGTGGTTGCGTGTTATTGACCAATGTACGCATGTTGTGTTTACATTTGTTTGTGTAAAGCGCTTTGTGATTTTGGAAAGCGCTGTATAAATTGCCTGTTATTATTATTATTAATATATTATGACTCACATGATCCTTGCGGAACTGAGCTGCTGCAATATTTAACATAAAAATGACTGTCCAGAAAAGAAAAAAAAAAACACAATGAAACAGTGGTATTAATATGCAAAGCAATACCGACTTTGATCTTTCTATGCTCCTGACCTTTCTTGACAAGACCTTGACCTCCGGCTCTAAATACAGTCATGTAATATCAAATAAACTATAGCAAAAGCTGTCTTATGCCCAAAAAGAACCCAGAGGAACGGAACAAATATGAAAGATCGATCTATCCTCTCTTAATACAACAAGTTTGAACATTATATCTCTCATAGTTTACGGTCAAGGTCACATCAAACCAGTGACTTTGACCTTGATGTGAGGTTGACCAAATGTGCATGGGGTGTGTCTCATTGCAATTTATCATGCAGCAAAGAATTATAAGTTCAATATTAAGAACTTTCTTTAAAAAGTGAAATGTTGTGAAAAATGGTCATTTGTTTCATTAACATTTGTTGACCCTGTGACCTTGACCTTGAAGTGAAGTCATTCATTCACTGATCATGATCGCCATCTTACAAGTTTGAATAATAGTTGAAATAGGTTCTGAGACATTATAGTAATCCATGCACTTGCAAGTTGTGTACGTCCAGACGGCGGACGGCGGACAGACAAATTGTTTTAAAATGTAATTGTTTTGACTATTTAGGACTCAAATCGCACAGATTTGAAAATTAAGGAAGAAAACAAATTTGGAGGGAGGGTGGGAAGGGGGAGGGGATTGGAAGGGTGGTGGTGAATACATAGACTCACATTGCTATGCGTGTCAAAAATCCTTGGAAAATGACATCAGGCTCACTTTAAAAGTGTACGTCATTATCATGTTATAATACAAATGCCGTCGTTTCATCCCGTGAGGAAAGAATGCATGAAACAATTACCCCAAAACTCATTATTTACCTTGTTGATTCTGCAGTGCGGTCACGTGCGTCTGGGTTGTCGTCAGCTGAGCTTTCGTTGCCGCCAGTTCGGCTTTATTTGCGGACAGTTCTGCTTCCAGTGACGCCACTTTCTGCGACAGAGTTGACGTCACCACTTCCATAGACCCCAGATCGTCTGACCTGAAACCAAAATATTCAGTAATACAAAACAACAATTTAAAAGTTTTCTCTCTCTCTCTCTCTCTCTCTCTCTCTCTCTCTCTCTCTCTCTCTCTCTCTCTCTCTCTCTCTCTCTCTCTCTCTCTGCTGTCAGAAAGAATTCCATACGTGTCAGTTTGATTTGCTTTAATGTTTTATTGTAGTCAACATGTTATACATGTAGAATACAATTAAACGTATAAATTAATGACGATAAGAAAAACTTAACTTTAGTAATGGAATAGTTCAGTTCAGTATTTTAATTTTACGTCTGTTCACTTTGGGTCATATTAGACCACAAAATAAAATAAAATAAAACAAATTCAATAATGTATAACAACTGGTGATTTTTTTTTAACGTGAAAAATATTAACAATAGCCACGGAACTACTTAAATCGCATGCTTCACGGTGTGTGAGTATGGGTGTGTATGTGTGTGTGTGTATGCGTGGGTGGGTGTGTGTTTGTGTGTGTGTGTGTGTGTGAGAGAGAGAGACGGACAGAAAGACGGACAGAGAGAGAGCGAGAGACGTGGCCAATAAGAAATCAGAAAAAACGGACGATGCCAAAACACACACAAGAAAGAAATCAAAGGAATAGGCCATGGAACAGCAATGTTAGTTGAATCCTACAGCCTTGCAGAGTTTAATGGGGCTGAAGATGGTGTGTGTGCGAGAGAGTGAGTGAGAAAGAGAGAAAGAGAGAGATAGTTTAGTTTTATAGATTAACGTCCCCGGACACATAAGCGTATAGGGGACGATTATTGAGAGAGAGATGTTGATGTTGGTTATTTTTATTGGGCGTT